>ML809376.1:54003-80403 GCA_009831015.1 Picea engelmannii
AAGTATTCATTTATTAATATATCAATTTTGTGATATTTAGTTTTCATATATCAATATAAAAATACTTTATTGTCATGTTATTTTTTTAGGAAAAATATGAAAATCCCATAGGACCAACGAGCTGATATCTGAAATATGCCAGTAGAAATGTCCAAAAAAGTGTACAAAGAGATGGTCAAAAAACTAAACATAATTGCATCGCAGGAGGAGCTATCTCAACAACAACGTGCTTCAATTGTATGTAATCATTGAAATTTTCCATTAGGTACAAATAATTAATTTAACATTCAATATTAATTTTCAAATATTCTCTTACAGAAAAGAAAAAAAAATGGAACTCATTCAACACATAAAATTGGACGACAAGGAAGAAAAGGGTTGATAGCAATGTTTGTGAGTAACTGTTATTTCCTTATAACAACTTAAGTTTTTTTTTGTATATTTTAAGTTGTTTTAAAACATCCATCATTGAATGCATTCAAACATGTGCTAACAGACGAAGAAGAGTCATCAGAAAAATTGATTGACATTGGGTTAATTGAGGGTTGTGAGTATATGTTGGCATATAAAAAATTAATTGTGGAATTTGTAAGTATAATCTATGTTGTTTTACTTCTATCATGTTATAATTAATGGAAATTTTTTTTTATATTAAATCTATGATTTATTATGGGGTATAAAACTTGCAGGAAAAAAAGTATGGAACTAAGCCAACAGAAGAATTATTGAAACAAGGCATGCGATTTGATTTTGAACATATGTGTATGATTCATGAGTCAATTCTTGCTTTGCGGGTACGTCACTTTTCAATTTACATTCATGTATATTATTTATTTCAATTTTCATTATTCTCATCAATGTAGATAGACTCATTACAATTTATTTTTATGTTTGTAGATGGAACTTGAAGAAGAACAAAATAAGCGAGAAAATCAACCAAACATTCAACAAAATAACCCAAGGCATGGAAGTAGCTCAAGCACTAACAACAGTTCCAATGAAGAATGGTGACCAATATATTTCGATATCAATGCAAGATGCAATTGTAATTTTTTGAAATAATTGTCTGTGAAAATCAGACATTTTTATTTAATGTAATGGACATAGTGTCTCAATTGAAAGACAAAGGATTACCGATAAGTGTCCCATTTTGTATGACAAAGACTCTTTTATTAATATAATAAAATATGTTTTAATTTATTATATTGTGTTGTCCAATGTCGTTGTGAAATGTTACATCATTGATTAAATATATGGATGACTAAATATTATAATGAAGAGATGAAAAATCTGTTGATATAACAAATTAATCCAAACATCGTATCCAAATTCACTAATCAAAATATAAGATATATGTAAATTTTTTGATAAATAATAGAATTAAAAATAACAATAATTGCACTATCACAAGTCGTCGTTTCTTGGTGTATTTTAATTATTAATCTCATCGACGTGTTTAATATTAAAACTCACTAGTGCGTTTCATATGAAATGCGCATCGGTGATTTTATGTAATCAATTAGCACTGGTTTCAATATTTATTTAATACCACAAAATTATATTAAAAAATTGGTCTTTGGTGCGTTAAGCTTATACGAAGCCCCGATGCTTTTGTGTTATTAATAAGCACCGATGTTTTATGATTATTAATAAGCACCAGTGTGTTTCTGTTATTAATATGCACCAACGCTATTGTGTTATTGATAAGCACCGGGGCTTGTTTGTTAATAAAAAGCACTAGTGCTTTCGATTTTTAATGCATCGAGGGGTTTTTCCAGGAAATGCACTAGTGCATATTATTTTATACAACATCAGTTCCTTCTTATTAATAATGCACCGGTGCGTTCTAAGGAGAAATCCCCAGTGCTTAAAAGACAAATGCCCCGGTGCTTAAATATTTTACTACCCTGGTGCTTGCATATTTTATTGCCCCGGTGTTTGACGTTAAGTGTACATCATCGATACTGTAGGTGTATGTATGCAACAGTTCTTTATCCTTATACAAATGCACCGATTTGTAAACATCCGTTAACACCTCTGGCTGCCCATACATTTTTAGTTATAATCAACTTTCATTATAATATCCGCAAAAACATCCGCTATCGAAAACAATGTTGTGGCAAAGGTTTTTTTTACAATTGTTTTCAATTTTGTAACACTAGAAACCTTCGCTATAACCTCCGCTAAAAGGTCTTTTCCTTGTAGTGTGGAATCTGGATACTTTACATCACCTCAAAAGAGTTTGGGAAAACCTCACAAAGTGGGTTTTCATACAATTGCATGGCCTTCCTTCATTTACACTGGGATGACTTGCATGGATTTGCACAAGTTTTCCTTCGAAAGTCATGGAAGTTTGCTTACACAAGTGAAGACATCCTCTTCAATGCATTTAAGAAGGCATGCTTAGCTTATTTAGTTGTATGTTGATGTACAAATGGAATCTCAGCTCCCATCCCATATATGAGGATATCCATTTCAAATGAAGAGCTTTCACATTGAATCTAGTTCTTCATAGAGATCAAAATTTCCTTATAAATGAAATCCATGGCGAAACATTTCAAACAAAAGAAGAATTGAAAGGTTATGATATATGAATGATATCATTCATATTTCTCTCTTATCTCCATTTTTCATCACCCTCATGCTTGTTTGAGTTCTTTGCTCAATAACAAAGACTTTTGCATTCACCATTTGTAGGAGAAGGGATTTAAAGAAGCAAAAATAGCCATCCCAAGGAGAGTGCTAGAGCTCATTTGCATCCAAACATTCTCTAGAAGTGTTGTTACTAATGTCCATGTCCATCCATTGGAACAATATATGAGTATTGTTGCTTCCCTCCAACTTTGTATTTGAATGATTTTCTTATAGTTTAGTTTGCAGTTTGAATTTTATGCATGCTTATTTGATTTGTTTTTATTGCAATAGTACTCTTGTGTTTGTCTCACTACTAACCATTGATTGTTGTTTAGCTTATATCCTAGTTTAAAAAAGGGGATTTTTCTCACTAACGCAACAAAATATACCAAATAGATTGACGACTCCACTTGGATTTAGATCATCAATTCTCTCTTCTTAGGCTATTTTAAACCATTCTTTGACACTTGTTGCCTCATAGAACTCATAACCATCTCGTTTATCTAGTTGGGAACCACCCTATATGGTTTTTACTCCTAGAATTTTCTTTCCAATGAGCCACATGACTTGTTCAATTGTTTCATTATGTTTTGTGCAAGTCCCATGGATTTGGGTTGATTTTTTGTGGAAGTCACATGGCCTTTCATACTTTTCTTCTATGAAAATTGCACATATGTGTCTAAGGAGAACCATGCAACTCTGCTTCAATCATGTTTTTGAGTAGCATATAGGTTCGATAGTAGAATTAGGTAGAAGACTTTAATGTTTCATAAATTTTGGCTTAAAATACATGGTCATTTTCCATTCTTCCATTGGTAATTAAGGACCTAGTGGGTGGGAGGAGAAATCATATTTCATTTATCTTTCCACATGGATGTGTTTTTACTTGTTATAGCACACAAGTGCTTAGATTAGAGTTCAATCATTTTGTTGTGGTCTATTTTCACTTACCACACACAAGGGACCAAAAATCCTCCTTACCTCTAGAATGCTCTTTTCATTGCACCCAAAATCAATCTTGGAAACTTAGAATGAGGGGAGTAGGTGAAATACCCCCCTTCACACAAATTTCATTTTTTTGGCATGGTTAATTGGAAAATTCATCATTGAATAGAATTTAATTAGGTGGAGTAAAAATCCATACAAGTTCACATATTTTCCTTTGACAACTTCTTTAAAGTTTTTTGCAATCATTAGTGAGAGTATCATTAATTTTTGCAACACTTTACATCATCTAGAAATTAAGTAGGAAAAGTAAAGAACCACTCAAAGTCCATATGTTATTTTCTTGATCCAATTTCTTTTAAGTATTGCAATTTTATTTCCAACACTCTTCTATCTAACATTGTGGTTTCCCCACGTGAAGCACACACATGAAGGATCTAAAGAGTATTGTTTTTGGAGTATGCTCTTCAATTTGCACCCAAAAGAGATCTTGGTGAATCAAAAAGATTAAATAAGTTTTAAATACCTTCTTTGTCACACCTTAATCAAAACAATTGGTTCATGATTCTAGTTTAGACTCCTAAAATCAACTCAATTAACCAACACATTTAAATCCTCCTTAGTATAGGTTCTTTCTTCAAAAGGAAAGTTACCTATAGAGAAGACAATGCTATGGTGCCAATGAATGAGCCATATATGTGAGAAGGGCCTATAGGCCTTGAAAAACAAAAATATTCTCAATGGATTGAATGATTGTGTTCTTGAAATTGACTTTTGTGAACATTGTAATATGGGAAACATAATTGCATCCAATTTCATTCTAGTTTTCACAAATATTTTAGGTTATTGGACTTAATTCATTCTGATGTATTTGGTCCAATTAAAGTTTATTTGATTTCTAAGGCTTTGTATTATGTTTCATTCATTGATTATTATTCTATAAGGACACATGTGTATTTTCTTAGAACTAAATCTAAGTTTTTTAGTTTTTTTAAGGAGTTTAAAGTTCTCTTGGAAAATAAAATTGGTAGGAAGATTAAGATGTTGAGTACATGGCTATGAGTTTTGTTCTACAAAGTTTGATAAGTTTTGTAAGGAGAATGAAATTGAAATACATAAGAAAACTCCATATACCCCTCAACAAAATGGAGTTGAAGAACGGATGAACATAATGTTAACGAAGAGATTTAGGAGTATGCTTAGTGGAGTTGGCTTAGAGAAGAAGTTACAGACATAAGTGGTTTCTATTGCATTTCCCTTGATTAACAGGTCTCCCACATCATTTCTTGTGGATAATAACCCTATGGAGGTCTAGATGGGAAAGAAACCATCATTTCACCCTCTCTGTGTTTTTTGTTGTGAGGAATATGCTCATGTGCCTAAGGAGAAGTGGTCAAAGTTGGATAACAATGATATGAAATATATCTTCATTGGTTATGGAATTGGTATGAAAGGATATAATATTTGGGACCCTATGGCTAGAAAATTTTTGTATAGCAAGAATGTTATTTTTAGAGAAGTTAAGCATTATCCATAGTGTTGCAACCAGAACAAGATGAGAAGAAGTCAATCGTTCAACGACCACCCAAGACTAAGAATGTTGAACCATAAAATGAACAAGAATTTCATGATGGAATTGATAAGGATGAAGGTTTAGATATTTTGTGTAATACCCCAAGGCCGAGCCCCTGCTGAATTGTAATTTTTCTTATAGGCTGGTGAGACGAGTGATTATAAGCTAAGAGACTTATGTGTTTATTAGGCTGGTGAGCCAGATGCCAAGGACAGGAGCCTGATTTTTTGTATATGTAATTATGTAGATCATTAATAATAAAAAAATGTAAACACTGCTACATGTAGACTGACCACAAAGAAGAGTTATGGGGGCCTAAGCTCCATTAGATAAGGAAAGGGAGGGGGGCTAAGTATTTGGGCCTAAGGGCTAAGCTAGGGGGCTTACCTCTAGAGGAATAATATTTTAATATTAATTCATGAAGGCTAAGGTGGAGATGATATGTTTTTGTTATCCTAAGTTCTTGGAAAGGGGACGTAGGCTAAATGGAGCACATGCAGCTCCAGGAAGACAAGTGTTGACCTAGGGGCATGCAGTTAAAGCTGAAGCATCAACTCATGTTAGGGGGTTCTGTCATTTTCCCATCATCCGTATGAACCCGAGACCTCCGTCGTCGACCTCTGGATACCTTCATGCATCTATGAAACCAGAAACGGTGAAGTCATCCTGTATTGCTTGCTAAGAAGCCTGACATGTACGATAATCGCCCGAGCCTTACTATGCCTTAGTGTTGACTGTTACCATTTGGGTGTCCATACCCGTTTCCTTGTTACTGATGTCACCCGTAAGCTAGCTGAGTGTTGAATGTTGTTTTTGTTACCCATACCTAGCTATAGATGAGTCAAAGATAGTTTGAAGAGGCAAGTTGTCAGGCCTGTGAGAAACTCTCCCAGGTGAGAGAGTTTACTGGCAAGTGAGTTCTCCTGGAAGGGAGTCCTTGTAGCAGCTACAGTACTCTGAGACTTTTGGTCCAGCATGTTGCTGAAGCCCAAGGTAAGGGAGGGGTACTAGCCGATGGACTTATATTAGTGAAGGTGTATCCTCCTGGGGTGGAGAAGGCATGTAGGGAATGAGGGTCTGTGGGTTGTGGGTGTAAGTGGCTCCTGGGATAAAAGATCCTTCCTGTTGCTTTGTGCAACTTCCTTGTTGTCCTTTCCAAGCTTAGAATTCCCTTTCCTAGTGGAGTTTTGTCCCAACTCGGGGGTGACCTACTGCTGAGAGTGATGAGCAGTGTGGTCTAAGGTTGGGAGGTTCGTGGAAGGTCTGCACATAGTTGGTGGATTTACTCCAGCTAAAAGATAAGTATCATTTATGTGCTTAATTATGTATTTTATGCATGTTTTTTCATGCTTGAATTTTATCATGTATTATGTTTTGTATATGAATTATTGTTAGTTCCATTGATTCTGTATGATAGCAGTATTTCTGTGTTTATTGTGATTAAGTGTTTTAAATTCATTAAAATGCATATATATACTATATAAGTGTAAATTCCACGTGGTAGCATTACCCGGTCTCTGGAGGGTCGGAGATGTTACAATATGGTATCAGAGCTAAGAAAAGCGTCTGAGTAGTGGCATTGCCCAGCCTATTGGTGGCTAGGGATGTTACAATATGGTATCAGAACCATGGTTACAACATTGAGCCTGAATGGGCCATGTTAATGGAAGTTGAAGTAAGAGTTTCAGAAGGAGTTGTTGTCGAAATGGAAAAAACTCAAGTTCCGACCCAAGGTTTCAACGCGGAGCCAGGATGGGTTGGGTAAGTGGTCATTGGACTCAATGTTCAAGTGGAAATTGTGTCTGGAGGAACCAATTTTTGACCTCAGAAACATTCCTGAGTGCCAAAAGGATTACCTTGGCCGTGTTAAGAAGCTCAGGAGGAGAAGTGTATCGTAAAACCATGACATAAGTGGTGTTTGACTGCAAAGTAGTGTGAAACGTAGGATCTATTCGGAAGAAAAGGAAAACCCTTATGACCGTCAGATCTGGAGAAAGCATAGAAGGGTTAACCTAGAAGCCCTTCAGACGTCACGACTTCGGTGAAGTTGATGCAGAATAATAGAAAGGCCGAAGCCCAAAGCTCTGAAGCCCCGAAGTGGATCTACACTGTAGATATGGGGAGAAGAGTTTGACCGTTGGATCAACCAATGTCGAAAGGTCAAACGTGGTGGTGAAGGGCGAAAGATTCTGAAGTTCTGAAGTCCCGAAGAGCCAAAGTAGTGGGTCATGATGAAGCCACTTGGATGGACGTGTACACATGGGATGTGTGCCACATGTTAGTGGGTTTCAAACCCATGGAATATTGAAATGGCATTTGGAACGTGACGCATGGCACCCATCTGAATGGGCCACGTATCAGCCACTAGTATTTTTCCACGTGGCATCCTGTATGAGCAGGGTTAGTGGGGCCGAGGTTAGGTAACGTAGTTAAAGGTCAGAGGACCCACAGTGGAGTTGATCACGATACATCAAGATCAATGTCCATAAGGTATTGCGGGGACCCAAATTGCACGAAATTTAATTATCCAAGGTGGTCCTGTAATCCAAACCACGGTTTCACCGAGGGGTTACGTGTCAGTGTTAGAAGAATTGTGGGATGAAAGGCAGGTTACTCCAAAGCGTCATTGTGTGCCCCCGCAATTGGAAGAGCGCTTAGTGATGTGACGTAATGATGTCACCAAAGGTGATTGGGAATGTTTGGAGATTAACAGTTCGGATGTACGAATGAGAAATCCTCTGAAGCTCCGAAGTCCCGAAGACCTGAAGTCCTGAAACTCAAACACTTGAGGTTCCATAGTGAGTGTCTATCATTGGATGCTGAGTAGATGTGGACGGTTTATCCGCCCTACTTTGCAAGTTCAGTAACTCAGAACCCCGAGTGATTGTTGTGTTGTGCTTTGAAACCTTCCGAAGTCGAAGGCCCAAGTAAGCACCTAGTGATCTAGCACTTGGTCATGGCCCGTGATCGCATGGGTTGGGGACTGAGAGAAAGGGGCTAGTGCTAGAAAATTATTACAGAGCAAAGAAGAGATCAGAAAGAAAATGAAATCTAAACGTTTTCTTAAATCAGATTGGTTTATGAATGCTGTGGAAATTGTTAAGGAATCATGGCCTAACAAATTCCGGTTGACTGCACGTTGTGTTTGCAGAGTTCAATGAGTGTTAGGACCACAACGAATTTCCACTGAGTGTAGAGAAATGGAGGAGACACATAATGCTTCAAGTTCCTAGAAGGAATTAAAAGGAATGGATGCCTATTTGGGAGTTGAAGGATCGAACTCCAATGGGCACGGAGACGAGAGGGACAAGGAAGGGCATATGATGAAAATTATTGAACGATTACAGAAAGATGCCTAGACTCACCAAGACGATAACAAAAAGCTCATGAAAGCTAGGGATCAACAGGGAGAATTCAACTTAAAGTAGATGTAGAGCCTGGAAAGAATCGAGAAAAAGTTGGATACAGAGAGTGACTCAAGAAAAACAAGGAGTCGCAAGAACCCTGAGAGGAAAAGAAGATCAAGAAGTGTTAGTAGACATCGTCGTTACTCCCTGAAACATTCCAATAAGGAGACACATAGTATTTCAATCCCATCTCCTATCAGAAAACATAGGAGATCTGGAGTGGATGAACTAAAGGGTGAAATGAACAAGATTAAGCCTCCTACTTTTGACAGAGAACACAAGAAATATGAAGATGCCGAGACTTGGTTGTTGGGCATGAGGAAAAATTTCCAACTGCAGAACTATTGTTCTCATGCAGAGGGAACAATTTCCATTTACCAACTTAAAGAAAACGCATTTGTATGGTGGGAGCAGCTTGTGCAAGTACAACACGTCAGAGAGAAGAATGTTACTTCGAGGGAGTTCAAGAAGCATTTTGAAAGGAAGTACTTAACTAAGATATACTACAACAAAAAGGTGAAAGAGTTCTTTGAACTCAAGCTAGGCAGCATGACCATTGATGAATATGAACGAAGATTTTTGGAATTGTTGAAGTATGTTCCTTTCATCAAGGACGATACTGTCAAAATTCAAAAGTATCTGAATGGACTGCCATCTTCCATCAGTGACAAGATCCAGTATGATGACCCAAAAACAATGGAAGAAACTATAAGGAGAGAAAAATGTTTATATGATCAACAAAAAGAAAAGCCTACTTTCCAAAAATCTTGGGAAGACAATAAGAAATTTAAGAGGGAGTAGAGGAAAAAGGGAATCAAACCACCCTTTTTCAGGAATAGCCCTCAAGGACAACCAGGTTTTAGAGAGCCCAGGAAGGCTGAAGTGGGTGGACAAATGCCAAGACAACCACCTATGGAATGTTGGGGCTGTAAAGGAAATCATAGGTACAAATATTTCCCCCACAGAAATGACAAAGTGAAAGCTATCCACAATGTTCATCAAGAAGAAACAGTGGAGAACATGGGCAGTAGAGTACCGAGGATCTACGCATACTTGGACAAAAAGCAAGCAAAATATCAGTCGCACATGATTGAAGTGGAAGGTATGATCAACGACCATGCCTTTACTATTTTAATTGATTCAGGGGCTAGTCATAGTTATGTAGATCCTAGAGTGGTGGAAAGTTTGCAATTATCGAGAAGCAAACATGGAAAATCTTGGTTAGTGTAGTTGGCTACAGGAACCAAGAGGAAGGTTACGGAATTGGTTAAGTCATGTCCAGTGGACATGAATGGACTGAGCACAAGGGCTAAATTGAACATTCTACCTTTAAGTTCCTATGACTATCTAATTTGGATGGATTGGTTGGACCAACACCATGCCATCTTAGATTGTCGTAACAAGGCATTCACTTGCTTGGATGAGGAAAAGAATCGGACAATAGCCCAAGGAATTGCCAGGGCCGTTACTATTAGAGAAATCTCAACAATGCAACTAAAGAAGTGCTACAGGAAAGGATGTCAATTATTTGCAGCCCACATGGAGGAAGAACCTAAGGATAAGGTGTCAAGTATTGAAGACCATGCAGTATTAAAATATTTTGAGGATGTATTCCAGGAGGTACCAGGACTACCCCCGAAGAGAGACATTGAATTCTCTATTAACCTGATGCCTAGAGCAGCTCCAGTGTCAAAAACTCCTTACAGAATGAGTACACCAGAACTAAAAGAACTACAATTGCAGCTTGAAGAGATTTTGAAGAAGGGGTATATACGCCCAAGTGTGTCACCTTGGGGAGCCCCAGTCCTATTCGTGAAGAAGAAGGATGGAACATTGAGATTTTGCATCGATTTCAGATAGTTGAACAAAGTGACTATTAAGAACAAGTATCCTCTGCCAAGGATTGATGATCTCTTTGATCAGTTGAAGGATGCTAATATATATTCAAAGATAGATCTCAGGTCAGGATAACACCAGGTAAGAATAAAAGATGAAGACATTAACAAGACCTCCTTCAGAACAAGGTATGGTCATTATGAATTCACAGTGGTGTCGTTTGGGCTGTCAAATGCACCCGTTGTTTTTATGTGCCTAATGAATGGTGTATTCAGGGAATATCTAGATAGGTTTGTCATAGTCTTTTTGGATGACATCTAGGTGTATTCCAAGTCGAAGGAAGAGAATGAAAATCATCTGAAGATGGTGTTGCAGGTGCTAAGAGAGCACCAACTGTATGCCAAACTGAGCAAGTGCTCATTTTATCAAAAACAAATCCATTACTTGGGACATATCATTTCAAAGGATGGGATAGTCATGGATCCTAAGAAAATAGAAGCCATTAGAGAATGGTCAGGGCCAAAGAATGTGACAAAATTCAGATCCTTTATGGGTCTAGCTGGCTACTACAGAAGGTTCATTGCAGGATTCTCAAGGATAGCTCACCCCATCACTTCCTTGCAGAGGAAGGAGAAGAAATTTCAGTGGACAAAAGAATGTGAGAGAAGCTTCCAATGATTGAAACAGCTGTTAACTAGTGCTCCAATCTTGAGGATTGCAGATCCGAATGAAGATTTTGTAGTATGTACAGACGCATGTAAAGAAGGACTGGGAGGAGTCCTAAGACAGAATGGATTTGTAATATGTTATGATTCCAGGAAGCTGAAAGAGCACGAAAAGAACTATGCCACTCATGATTTGGAGTTGGCGGCCATCATTAACACTTTGAAGAAATGGAGGCATTACCTCATGGGAAGGAGGTTTGAACTGAGGACAGACCATAATAGTCTGAAGTATTTGTTTGATCAGTCAACCTTAAATGCTAGGTAGAGTAGATGGTTAGAATTTCTTTTTGAGTACGACTTTGATATCAAGCATATCAAAGGAAAGGAAAACAAAGTGGTTGATGCACTCAATAGGAGAGTACATGAACTACATGCTACAAACATTAGCATGTACCAAACTGACATTAAAAGAAAATTTTTGGAAGTTGCAAATGCAGATTTGCAGTACATGGAGTTGGTAGCAAAGCTACAGCAAGGTGAGATGCCACAGAAAGTGGATGATTATAAGTTGGGAGCTGATGGAACACTCCTGTACAAAAACAGAGTTTATGTACCTAATATCTAGAAATTGAAACTTATGATTCTAAAATAAATGCATAATGTGCCTTATGCTAGACACCCTGGATATCAAAAAATTGTGGCAGCAATCAAAAGCCATTACTTTTGGCCAGGTATGAAGAAGGAGATTACAGAATACATAGCCAGAAGTATGGAGTGTTAGAAGGTTAAAGTTGATCACAGGCACCCAACAGGGTTGCTACATCCTTTACCCATCCCTGAGTGGAAGTGGGAAGTAGTGACAATGGATTTCATCACAAGATTGCCCAGAACAGACAAGCAACATGATTCAATCATGGTGGTGGTGGACAAGCTTATGAAAGATGCCCATTTTATTCGTGGTGGTGGAAAAGCTTATGAAAGCTGCCCATTTTATTCCATTGAATACTTCTCATAAGGAAGCTAATGTTGTCGATATCTTTATGAGGGAAATAACATGATTGCACGGTGTTCCCAAGACAATTGTGTCTGACAGAGACCTGAAATTTACCTCAAAATTCTGGAAAGGGTTATTAAAAGGGTTTGGAACGAATCTAAACTTCAACACTGCTTGTCATCCTGAGTCTGATGGGTAGACAAAGAGGGTGAACCATGTAATAGAAGACATGTTAAGGATGTATGTGATGGACAAACCATCTAAATGGGAAGACTACCTACACTTGGTAGAATTCACCTACAACAATGGGTATCAAGCATCACTGAAGATGGGCTTGTTTAAAGCACTTTATGTCAGAAAGTGCAACACTCCAGTAAGCTGGGATAACCCAACTGATAGAGAAATAGTTGGAACAAAGTTTCTCAAGGAAATGGAAGAGAAAATGCTGAAGATTAATCAGAATTTGAAAGCTTCCCAAGACAGGTAGAAAAGTTATGCTGATAAAAACCAAACCCACAGAGAGTTTAAAGTGGGAGAGCATGTTTTCCTGAAAGTGAGAGCTAACAGAAGTTCCCTGAAACTGGGAAACTATTCTAAGTTGGCAGCCAAATTTTGTGGACTGTTTGAAATCCTAGAAAGGATTGGACCAATTGCATATATGCTTGCATTGTCTGCATCCATGACTGTACATAATGTGTTTCATATTTTATTGCTTAAGAAATATATACCTAAAGCTAATCATGTAATTGATTGGAATGTGATTCAGTGGGAGCAGAATGCATCTTGCAGGTGCATCCGATGCATATACTGGATCGGAAAAGCAAGCAGCTTCGGAATCGAGCCATAGGTATTGTAAAAGTCCAGTGGACCTAGTACGGTCCTGAGCACGCAACATGGGAGCATGAAGATGCTATGCGGGCATAGTACCCACATATTTTTGAAAATTTTGGAAATATTACTGTTGTTTTATAAATAAGTTGCACTGGGGACAGTGAAAAAATAAGGGGAGCGGATTGTAATACTTCAAGATCGAGCCCCTGCTGAATTGTAATTTTTCTTATAGGCTAGTGAGATGAGTGATTTTAAGTTGAGAGACTTATGTGTTTATTAGGCTGGTGAGCCAGATGCCGAGGCCAAGAGCTTGATTTTTTGTATATGTAATTATGCAGATCATTAATAAAAAAAATATAAACACTGTTGCGTGTAGACTAACCATGAAGAAGAGTTATGGGGGACTAAGCTCCATTAGATAGGGAAAGGGAGGGGGGCTAAGTATTTGGGCCTAGGGGCTAAGCTAGGGGGCTTACCTCTAGAGGAATAATATTTTAATATTAATTCCTGAAGGCTAAGGTGGACATGATATGTTTTTGTTATCCTAAGTTCCTGGAAAGGGGACATAGGCTAAATGGAGCACATGCAGCTCCACGAAAACAAGTGTTGACCTAGGTGCATGCAGTTAAAAATGAAGCATTAGCTTGTGTTGGGGGTTCTGCCATTCTCCCATCCTCCATCTGAACCCAACACCTCCATCATCGACCTATGGATACCCTCATGCATATTTGAAACCAGAAACGATGAAGTTGTATTATATTGCTTGTTGAGAAGCCTAACGCGTACGGTAATTACCTGAGCCTTGCTATGCCTTAGTGTTGACTGTTATCGTTTGGGTGTCCATACCCGTTT
This sequence comes from Picea engelmannii, assembly GCA_009831015.1. Taxonomy (NCBI): domain Eukaryota; kingdom Viridiplantae; phylum Streptophyta; class Pinopsida; order Pinales; family Pinaceae; genus Picea; species Picea engelmannii. The sequence goes on from ML809376.1 coordinate 67,741, forward strand.
CCCCGTTACTGATGTCACCCGTAAGCTAGTTGAGTGCCAAATGTTGTTGTTGTTACCCGTACCTGGCTATAGATGAGTCGAAGATAGGTTGAAGAGGCAGGTTGTCATGCCTATGAGAAACTCTCCCAGGTGAGAGAGTTTTCTATGAAGTGAGTTCCGTAGCAGCTATAGTACTCTGAGACTTTTGGTCCAACCTATTGCTAAAGCCCACAATAAGGGAGATGCACTAGCCGATGGACTTGTATTAGTGAAGGTGTATCCTCCTAGGATGGAGCAGGCGTGTGGGGAATGAGGGTCTATGGGTTGTGGGCGTAAGTGGATTTTGGGATAAAAGATTCTTCCTGTTGTTTTGTGCAACTTCCTTGTTGTGCTTGCCAAGCTTAAAATTCCCTTGCCCGGTGGAGTTTAGTCCCAGCTTGGGGGTGACCTACTGCTGAAAGTGATGAGCAACGTGGTCTAAGGTTGGGAGGTTCGTGGAAGGTCTGCACACAGTTGGTGGATTTACTCCAACTAAAAGATAAGTATCATTTCTGTGCTTAATTATGTATTTTATGCATGTTTTGTGATGCTTGAATGTTATCATGTATTCTGTTGCGTATATGAATTAGTGTTAGTTCCATTGATTCCGTATGATAGCAGTATTTCTGTGTTTATTGTGATTAAGTGTTTAAATTCATTAAAATGAATATATATACTATGTAAGTGTAAATTCCACATGGTAGAATTACCTGGTCTCTCGAGGGTCGAGGATGTTACAATATGGTATCAAAGCTGAGAAAAGTGTCTGAGTAGTGGCATTGTCCGACCTGTTGGTGGCTGGGGATGTTACAGTTTGGAAGAGAATGAAGAAACTCCACCTCAAACTTTAAGGAGGTACACTCAATAAATAAGGAAACCACACAATTATACTTTCAATCCATCTGATTTCATATGTATATTTTCTTTATTTTCTAGCACTAATGAGCCTAGAACTATGAAAGAGGAAATGGAGATGGAAGATAAGGAGTCCTGGAGATTGGCCATGGATGATGAAATGACTGCACTTAGAAAGAATGATACATGGGACTTGGTACTAATGTCTGGTAGAAAAAAAAACCATTGGATTCAAATCACTATTCTAAAAGAAGATTGGTTTAGATGGCAATGTTGAAAAGCACAAGGTAAGGTTGGTTGCAAAAGGATATTCCCAGTTTGAGGGGATAGACTTTGGTGAGATCTTTTCCTCATTTGCTAAGCTAACATCTATTAGGTTCCTATTATATGTAGCAATTTTTTTTGATTTAGAGATAGAACAAATGGATTTCAAAACAACATTCCTACATTATGACTTGAAGGAGGAGATTTATAGGACATAGTCATAGAACTACAATGAAAAAGGTAAAGAATCATTTGTTTTCAAGTTAAAAAGTTCTTTATATGGTCTCAATTAGTCTCCCAAAATGTGATACCAAAAGTTTTATTCTTTTATGTTGATATTGAGATTTCTAGGATCCAAATCAAATCAATGTGTGTATTACAAACAAGGTGGTGTTCATTTTCTTGTTATCACTCTATATGTAGATTCAATATGTTAGTCTTTAGTAACAATAAGGATGTGATTCATGATTTGAAGTCTCATCTTTCATCACAATTTGATATGAAGACTTGGGCGATATAGCATATATCTTAAGAGTGGAGATCATGAGATATAGAGAAAATAAAAATCTTTGGTTTAGCCAGAGTAAGTATATAAACTTTGTTCTACAATGTTTTTGCATGACATATTGCATATCATTGAGTGGTCGAATCTGTATGGGAACTAAGATTTTAGTTGATCAATGTCCTACAACATCCATAGAGATGGAGGATATGGCTTATATTGCTTATGCTAGTGCAATTGATAGTTTGATGTATTCTTTGCTCAGTACTAGACCATATATTTTCTAAGCAGTGGGAGCCTTGAGTTGATTCATGGTTAATCCTTTATGTGAACATTGGGTTGGAATGAAGAGGGTCTTTAGGTATTTATGATGTACTTATGAATATTCCATTTTCTATCATAGTGATGTTTCACGGGACCTACACTAAGTGGATATACAGGGTTATGTGAATTATGAGTGGGTAGGGAATGTAGATAGAAAGAGATCTATGAGAGGATACATGTTTCGATTTTGTTGGTGGAGAAGTAAGTTGGATGAGCAAGAAAAAATATGTGGTTTATTTTTCCATTGCAGAGGCAAAGTATATGGTAGCTACTCATGCCTATAAGGAGGCCATTTGGCTTATGAAGTTGTGTTCATAAATAGGGCTAAGTCAAAGAGCTCTTACAGTTCAATGCGATAGTAACAATGTCATTTGTTTGGCTAAGAATTCAACCTTTCATGTGAAAAAAAAACATACAGATATCCAATGCCATTTCTTAGGGACATAGTAGAGGATGGAAATGTGATACTAGAGAAGTTGGCACTTTGCAGAATGTTTCAAATGCATTGGAAAAATCAATGAGCATCAGTAAATTCAAGTTGTGCTATCATTCTATGGGAATTATGGCCCCTAACAATTAGCTTATCGTTTTATGCATTCTCCCTTATATTCTTGTAATATATATGACAAGTGGGAGAATGTTATGATATGTGTGTCATACATCTTGCAATCTTGTAGTAGAGTAGGTAATGATTGATGCACCAATAGAAAAAAATTGCATAGCAATAGAAAGGACTGAGTGTTGAATACTGGCAAGGAATAAATGCACATTACTGGCAGAGAATGAATGCCAAGTAGCAATAGCTGGCCAATTAATCGCTAGTGGTTTCCAACACATGTAATTGGAAAACCATAAATGGTTTATGGTTTTGTTATGCCTATTATTGAGTGATATGGATGGAGGAAAATAGAGTGTAAGTTTAACTTATTGTTATGCTTCATATGTTATTATTGAACACTCTTTGTTGGCCCTTGGGTATGGATTAAGGAATAAAAGAGAAGAAAAAGGAAAAGAAAAGATGAAGTGTGAACTGCGTGGAAGACACATTGACTGAGAATGGGTCGAAGTGGCTAGAGAAGCAAAAAAGAAGGAGCGAAGTACGAGAAAACGAGTCATTGGATGAGAAGATCAAGGAGAACAGATCAGCAAGAAAGATGGATCATGGACAAATCAGCAAGAGGAAAAAGGTACCAATGGATGCTTTGGGGCACCTCATGGGAAAGAAGGAAAGAACCTAAAAAGTTTTAAAACAACGAGTAAAATAACTAAGTAAAATAAAAAATTAAAGAACATTGAAGGAGTATTACGACAAAGATGATTACCTCTTAACCAATGTTGAATTAATTACAAATTTTTTTAAAATTAATTTAATTATCATTTTTTTTAAATTAATTTAATTATCATTTTTTAAAAATTAATTTAATTATTATTTCTTTTTTAAAGCATAATTCATAATTCATACTGTGGTAAATATTTCTGAGAGTTTCGCACTCATCTCTATTTTATATGTGTAAACATGTATATAAAATTGTAATATAAAATTAACATGATTATAAAACATTTTTTATAATTTAGTATAAAAAAGATGTATAATTATTTCTATGTTTAATATGAGATTTACACTTGATATTAACAAAAATATTAATAATATTTTTTTAATATTGATTATAAATGTTTTAATGTTTACTTTAAATAATTCTTATTTAGTATATATGAATTTTTTACTTTTTAATATGAGTCCCGGGATGATTTTAGGGGCTAAATTTAGCTCATGGGCTAATTTTCCATGGTTTTTCAAAAAATGAGATTCGCTATTTTAAAAATGATTGGCCCAAATTCTATAGGATAAAATTATTTTACCTTAAAAATCGCCAAAATTTTATAAAAACTCTATAAAATACTTAGAAATTTGAATATTTTTACAAAAATATCGCCAAACATTTATAGTTGACATATGAAGGATTAGTAAGATTAGCCAAGGTTTCTACAATTCAAAATAAATTTCCATCCTTAAAATCATCCTTGAATATGACTCAAAATGTGTAATTTCTTTAATACTAAGATAAATTTAAATTAATAAAATTATAGATATTTAAAAATCTAATTACGTCCAAAAGCCTACATCTATTGATTATGGACACATTTAATAGGTTTTTAGTGCTTAATCAGTTTTGTATGGACAAGATTAAATATTGATGAAATATTCTTAGTAGTCCCAATAAATCAATGGTTGTGATTTCAACCACTAACTTCCTCACTATTATAAAGACATCAGTTTACATGTTTATTTTTTTACTTTTACTTAATCATATTTAAAATTTACTATGGTGGCTAGCTGATTGCCACTTAACTTATGAGTGATTAGGGTTTCATTTTCTAGGCCAACCTAAACCTTTGGCCTTCACCAGCCACGTTCTGGACACACTGCCTCCTTCCAGCCAAGTCCTTCCAGCCAAGTCCTTCCGACTCCTGCCCCCTTCCAACCAACTCCTTCCGTCCAAGCCGTTTCTCTTTCCCAGCAGTTCAGGTTTTGCAAGCCGTCCTTTCTACTTTTCCCAGCCACTAATTTGTAGCTATACTAGTATTATTTATCACATAAATATTTCAGACTTCTGACCCATCATAATTTTAAATTTGGAACATAAAAAAATTATAACATAAATCAACATGATGATATTGTGGATATCTGTAAAAACAAATATCATTTATTTGAAAAAAATAAACCGAACAAACAAACTTATTGTGAGGGGCTCTGCTTAACAGTAGCAGATCCAATAACTCCTAAACAAAACAAACAAACTTAGAACGTGAGGGGCTGCTTAACGGTAGCAGATCCAATCATTCCTATAATATATTTACGAACAACTGAGTAAAGAAATCCAATTCTGTGTACATAAGGAGGAGATATAAATGGCACAAAAATCCAAAGAAATTGGATTATGTTCATTTACAATATCACTGGGTGATGGCATAGATGGCATATAGTATTCCTGGTAAGTATCCAAGCAGCGTCAGCAGCAGACATATCCAGAATTCGGCCTGTCACAAAAACAACAACAAAACCATCAGCTGTGATTTAAAAGATGAATATAACCTTCATGCAGGAACCACAAACTTAAGAGGAGATTGAAGGTGTTCACATGGCAGCCGAATTTGAGAAAAACTCCCAAAGGAGGAAGAATTATGGCGAACAAGATATCTAAGCAGGTTGCAGTGCCCATGATGCTGGCGATTCAATACAAACTTGCGCTGTGAAGCTTATCAGATTAGAAGATATCAATACACCCAACAAATCACAGAAGCACTTTGCTAAGAAGGCCTCCACATAGACCTGTATTTAAATGCGATTGATACCACTATCTCTCCAATGAAGAAGCGCCACAAAGACTGTGCATGCTCTTTGCTGACAGATGAAGTTTAATAGAAAATATAAATATGTGTGTCATGCTTAGACTGTATTTCAGCTTTTTCTAGGTTTTCGAGAATCAAAAACTCTTAATGAGAATGTTGCTTTCTGAATTACAATATACTGATTTTAATTGTACACGTTGTCCTTTAAGGTATGGCGGTTGGCGCGGCGCTGTAAGCATAAAACCCTCGGTGGCACCTCATTACATGTCTACTAATAATCAACGAGAAGTTGCTTTCTGGATATACTGATTTTAATGGTACACGTTATCCTTTAATTTAATGTATGGTTGTTGGCTCTGTAAGCATCATAACCCTCGGTGGCACTGCCCTTCATATCGCATCTCATTACGGTGTTTATTTTAAATCTAATTGCGAAATCGTGATCGATACGGAATCTGCAATACAATAGAGTATTTGAAATTGCAATCTTAAAATAATATGACATCTCCGACTCCATCCAAACAGATAATTGAAATAACTGTTTAACTAATACGAACTCTGATTTCAGAGATGACTGATCCACCGGATTTCGACACGAATTGGGTACACCATATCAAATGCACTCGATATCCACGTCTTTTTGCTAATAAATTGAAAAAATAATGTGAACAACGAGTTATGTTTACGAATAATCTCCAACACGCAACGTGGCAGTCTTTTCTTTTAGTTAGAAAAACTACGGTGGCTTGTCTTTCCTTTAAAGAAAAAACGAGTTTAGTTTAAACATTTGTATTTTTTTTAAGTTTTGACACGTATATTTTGAAATCCTATTAAAAATTGTTGAAACTCCAGATTTGAGTAATTGAATTTGTATAATTCTAGTGTCTATAAATTTATTATGCATTTAAAAATACAATTTATTTCATCAAAATCTATTTCACCTAATTCAAATAAAAAATTCAAAAAATAAAATATTTAAACAACACCAACAAAAAAAATACTCACATATTTTTAGGAATTAAAGAACTCCTTCAAACTGGAAATTGTCCAATGTGCCCCTGCCCTGCCCACGTTACTGAAATCACCATACAGCTTACTCCATAGAAGAAATCTAAAAAGCGACAATAAATTTATAATCTTTAAACCTTTGTCAAATTCATTTCAGTGTTGAAATACCTAATCAGAGTTCAAATCTTTGGACCTTTGTCAAATTCATTTCAATCTTGATATACATAATCAAAGTTCATTCCCTTAACAATCCACCTTGCACATTATATAAATTTCATTCCCTTAACAATCCACCTTGCACATTATATATGGTAGGTCTCTGTATTATTTTGACCTTTCTCAAATATTATTCCTCTTCTATACAATCAAAGTTATTAATCACTGCTTTAGCTGTAATTTGATTGTCACTGACATTAGTTTGGGTAGTGTTACAATCAAAGTTATTAATTGCTCCTTTAATTGTTATTTGATTGTCATTAACATTAGTTTGGGTAATGTTAATGAATGGACAATGTTAATGAATAAAAGTAATATTTTTATACATCTAAACATTTTTATTAAGCAATTTTCTTATATATAATTATTTAATTTATATTTGTAATCAAATAATTTTTTATATTAATTTATGTTATTTGACTTCATATTTAGATGATATAAATGTTCACACATTTTTTCATGAAATCTTTCATATTTAAAATAATTAAAATCTTTTTCATATTTAAAATAATTAATCTTTGCCAAAACAGAATTATATTCACTTGTAGTTTTTACGAGATCTTCTATATTCAAAGTCAAGCAAGAATTATACTTATCAATTTGTCCCAAAGTTAAAGCAAGAACTATAGTCATCAATTTGTCCCATTAATATCATTAGTTTGCACAATGTTAACTAATCAAAGTAATTTTGTTTTGTACATATAATCTCAATAAGTGTTTTTTTTTAATACATATTCAATTTTACTAAGTGTCAAAAGAATTATACTTATCAATTTGTCCCAAAGTTAAAGAAAAAACTATAGTCATCAATTTGTCACATTAACATCATTAGTTTGCACAATGTTAACCAATCAAAATAATTTGTTTTGTACATATAATTTCAATAAATGTTTTTTGTAATACATAGTCATTTTTACTAAATATCAACTTATGTTTTAGTTTAAATCCTTTATATCCACAAATCAAATACTTTTCATGTGAGTTGGATTCATATCTAAGTGGCATAAAAGTTTACTTTATAAATCATTATATTAATACTAGAGATTGAAAAAAATAATTTATTTACTCTAAAGCTATGTTTTAGTTTAAATCCTTTATATCCACAAATCAAATACTTTTCATGTGAGCTAAGTGGCATAAAAGTTTACTTTATAAATCATTATATTAATACTAGAGATTGAAAAAAATAATTTATTTACTCTAAAGCCAAGTAATGTTGCCCCTAGTAACATTACTCACCCTTACTAACATTACCTTACTAACATTACTCACCCTTAGTAACATTACTTTACTAACATTACTAGGTCTCTAGTTATTTTATGGGGTTTTTAAACTTTCAGATTAATATGCCCCATATGTATTGAATTTCTATAGTCTTTCCATAGCCATCATAACTATATTACCTTCTTCAACTACTAGATAATTAAAGGCATAAGAATCATCCTTAACATCTTTCAAGGACCTTTCTCAAGTGTTGGAGACCTTCCTCCACTGTTGGATAATTGAATCTCGGTTCATTGTCGTATATAGCAATTTCATGTGATCTCTAAAAGTAAGTCATTGGATACCATGGTTTTCCATCATGTTACCCACCTTGGATGTTGAACCTATTTACAATTTTCAAAATCACAAATTAATATAGTGGCAAAGCTATCTATTTTCATTCTGATTTAAAAATTTTAAATTTAAATCATATAAATTCACTCCAAAAACTTACTTTGAAGTTGCCAAGTTTTTCCATAACCTTGTATGCCATTATGTTCCAAGGCAAACAATTTAGCTCCTACATTGCTCAATAAAGTTCATTAAACCCATCAGTCCATGTTACCTTACCCCAGATTTAGTTTATACAAATCAAATCAGTGTATCTCCTAGTACTCCAATTTCGTATGGAATATTTTATGTCAATTGGAGAATTGCTTGATACTCATACCAAATTCATGCATTTTAAGGACTTACCCATGTTAACTTTCACAAATTCCTTTCATTTTATAGATCTTATTGAATCCATACCTTATTTACATGTTATACTTAGCCATCGGATTATACCATATTTTCTGTTTGCAAATCCAGAGAAAACAATTCGAGAATATGACATAAAAACCATCAAATCATACGAAGAGGAAAAAGGTTGATCATAGGAGTCATCTTATCGCTAAAAACCATGAGATGGAACAACTTGGTATCATGACAATGATTAGCATTGTGATCCCTCTTTTCTTTTCTAAGATTGATCACATATTGGATTTCTTTATCCACCTTCTACTTACTAGACATGTTGGTGGTTGCTTTAGCACACACAAAGTATTGAAAATCATCTTGCTTCAATAAATCTCTACCCCTTTCAAGTATAACTTAACCTATAAATTAAAAAACTTTTTATCATTCAAAATCAATATCAACAACAAAGTACATGTTTCTTACATTTGTAATTATTTAGCTTGTACTGAAATAAACCTTGTCCATACAAACCATAGATTTCATGAAATGATGTGATGATCTCAATCTAAATATTAACTAAAAATATAATTTAAAGATATTCTATTCATCCAACAAAACAATTATATATATGTTAAAGCATGATTCTTATATTAGATCTAGAGTTTGAAATATCAATTATTCAACAAACACTGTGTTTTCATACTCCGAACAAAGTCACAAAGCGAATACTTTTCAACAAACATCATTCTCTAATCTCTGATTTCAACCATAATCCTATTAAGGATTGATATTGCAATTACAGACAAAGAAATGAAAGAAGGAATTTATATAATGAGATACTACAATACAACCTATGGACTATAGTTCAAGTAATCACAAATCCATACTAATTTTCAATTTGCAGTGTTGGTCTCAATAGTAGCCCCTTGAGGAGGAAACTAAGCATTATAATAGGGTTTCATCTCCTTAATTAGGTTATTCAAGCATATGCTTAATGCCATCTGCCAACAAATATGAATAGCAAGTCCTCATGTGAATATGTGTGAGAGTTGGCATGGAGATTCGCTATGATCTACTAATACCAAGATGGAGTAGGTTCAATATTAATCGTTCCTTATTTGGCATGGAATGAGCTCTCAACAACTTCCCCAAGTTCACAAAACTTAGAGACCAATCATTTATCCATTGCTTTGAGATTTTGGTGTGTCTTTTGTTTTTCATGGCAAATTACATTCAAATTCAAGCCTTATTTTTTAAGTTTTCAATACTTAAGGGTTTTCAAACTAAGCTAATTTCTCTATCTATTTGAACCTTTTTCTAAATGTTTGGAAGCATTGTCTTTGTTGAAGGACCCATTTTATTATGAATTTTTACCCCAATTTCAAAATTAGGCTTTATTTTTCTTGCCTTTCGACTTATAGGACCAATTGTGAAACAAGGCCAATATTTTGATCGACCCTCTTTATTGCCTTTCAAATACATTCCCTAATCTCTTGATTGTGCCATTTTCATTGAATTCATATATTTCCCCTTTCTCTTAATTTCCTTCATGTCGATAATCAAATCGGGTCATTTCTTATTTGCTTCAATTTGTGTTTAAATCCATTTTTTCTCGATCTTCTGATTGGATTCAATTTCAATTTCGTGCCTCTTCTTTCCATTTGAATTTGTCTTTGTTCTTGATTCACTAATCAAGCTTGAATATCGAATTGGTCATCTCTTCATCTTCTTTTCTTTATGACTTTTCAAAGTTTGGAACCGATTTTTGAATTGGGCCCTTCTCTCCTTACCTTTTCTTTACTTAATTTTCTTCTCGATGATTTCCAAATTGGCCCTGACCTTTTGATTGGGTCATTTTCTCTCTCGATTTGTATCTTTCCTTGATTGTTGGATTGGGTCTAATATTTTGATTGGGCCTCTCTTCGCTATCCCATTTGAACGTTTCCCCTCACTTCTGGATGAGGCTCGATAAATAGATCGGGAATGTTTTCCTTATTCTCATTCCTATTTCAAAATTTTCTTTTGAATATTCAAATCGGGCCTCTTTCTCCTATTGCTTCTCAAATTTTACATCCAATTTGAAAATTGACCTTGATTTTGTAATCATATCCTCTTTTAAGCACTTTTCAAATTTTGGACCCTGATTTTGTAATCATATCATCCTTCAAACCCTTTTCAAATTTTGGTGTCAATGCCTTGATCAAGCCCATTTTTGAATTAGGCACTCTCTCAATCCTTATTAGAAAGAAGTAATGAGCTTTATGATCTCATAGGAAAGATGTGACTTAAATAGGAAAGATGTGACTTAAATAGGGTAGGAGCCTTTTTAATTTTCAAAATACCACTCCAATTCACATTGTTCAAATAGGCTATAGAATGAGATTGTTTTGATTTCGAAATTAACACATTTCATGTGCTTTGTGGTGAAAGATCAGGAACATATGCATAAACATATAACCATAGATTTATCCTATCTAAACTCTTAAGGAAATAATTAAATCAATAAAATATATCAAAACTCTCTGAATTGAATTACATCAACTAAAGAACACTCAAGTCAACTAAAGATCACTCAAGTATGAAGTTCATAGAGGGATAGGAGATTATATCCCATGATGAATGTGGGATAAAATCACTTTATATATTATTGAGGGTATTGGGGATCATGTCCCATGATGAATGTGAGATAAACTCACATTATATATTATTGAGGGAATAGGAAATCATATTCCATGATGAATGTGGGATAAACTCACTTTATAAGTTAGTGATTTGATGAAGAATAATATGCCCAATAGTATAATAATGTCTCTTTATGTATACAAAACGCCTTGTCATAATGGTAGGTAGTACAATGGTAAATGTGGCCACTAGAAAAACATTAAACACATTCTTGCATTCCCCCTTAATGTTGGATAGTGATCCAGATTATTTTCGGCAAAAAATGAGAGCGGAGATATAATAAAGAAATGCACAGAGATATCGCAGATATTCAATAATATAACATAAATGTGTCGGAGATGCAACCATAAACACATATATACAGTAATACACGATTTTTATTAATGAAAGAAATGTACAGAGACTGTAAAAATACAGAGTGAAAGACTTGCTAGAATGGTAGCAGCGTATCTCTGAGAAGAGATGTGACGGCTACTCGCATTCAAAAGAAGATGATTACAATGAGGCTCTGAAGGCCTTTTTACAATAAGCAAGAATGACAAAAACCCTAGACATCCAAAAAACTAACCCTGAGAGATGAAGCGCCAAAAGTCATGTGGGCCCCATTTGGGTAAGTGAGTACATCAACTTCCCGGGGTCGTAACTTTTGCATACGATCTCCATTTTAGGCGTGTGATAGCTCATTGGAAAGGTATCGTTGAGGAGATTCATTTTGGGGGCTCAATCATGCCTTCAAATATCATTGAGAACCTTGATCTCGAAAAACCTTCATTTAGGCCCTCAAAATGGCCCCGGAAGTTAAAACCTGCTAAAAATAGTAAATTGTCAAAATTGCCAGAAAGTTGTTTTGAGCCATTTGGAAAAGGTGGGTGGCCACTGATATCCACCTGGATCAATCCTCCCTCCTTAGGAAGCAATGGTCTCCATTGCGTTGAGTTCCCGGGGGAGAGGGAAAAGCATTTGTTGAATCGACATCTTGGTGAGCTGCTTGTCTTGCTGGAGACATCGCGTTGTTCAGTTTGTGGAAATCTGTCACGAACCTGTTGCGGTTGAGGCTTCTCAATAAGTCAAGATACATGAGAGGATGATGTGAAGAAGGAATCTTTGTACTTTGTTGCAGCCTTGTCGACCTACTTCTGTTGGATAGAAGGTGCTTGGGGCAAGGCTGTAGTGGTTGCAGTGTCCTTTTGTTCTCCTTTTGAACAGATTGTAAAGAAGCTAAATTTGGCAGTATGAGATACTACTTTGCGACACTTTTTAGGTGGAACAATAGTGGGAACTACCTCTGGTATTCTGTAGAGATGACCCCCCAAAGTGATAATAGCACTACGAGGTCGAGACTCATAAATAACATGGCGCTTCCACATATATGGTTGGCCCAAGAGAACATCACAGACATCCAGTGGGGAAACATCACATAATACCTCATCCTTGAAGGGTTGGATGCCATATGACAATCGACACTGCTGGCTGACACGAAGATCTCGTCCTTGGCGAAGCCA
>ML809376.1:86791-145327 GCA_009831015.1 Picea engelmannii
TGAACTTTTGTTTTTCCTTTCTACAACCCCATTTTGTTGAGGAACAATCCTTTGATTTTTAATGCCATGTTTTGACAAATATGCTAAAAACTATTTTTTAGTGTACTCCCCCACATTATCGATATGAAGAGAATTAATACATTTCTTTTTCATCTAGTGCTTTAAATTCTTGAAATAGAACAAATGCTTCACTTTTATGCTTCAAGAAATATACCCAAGTTTTTCTATTGTAATCATTGAAATGAAAGTGATGAAGTAGAGAGAACTTGATAAAGAGGGAGTCTCAAGAGGACCACATATGTCACTATGAACCAACTACAATTGTTCTTGGCCACACCAACCTTTATCCTTTTCAAACTTTTCGCCATGATGCTTGTCAAGGACAAAACCTTCACAAACACCCTTACTGGAAGAAATTGGAGTTAATCCATGTACCATCTTAGACAATAGATTCATTTTACCAAAGTTCAAATGACACAATCTTCCATGCCATAGCTTACTTTGTTCATCATCATGTGCAACATAAGAATAAAAAGGTTGTTTGTTGGATAAGGCAAAACTAGTAAACTTAAACAAGCCATCATCATGATCAACTATGCCAAATGAAACAATTTTGAACCCATTATTAATATCTTTTAAGAAATATCTATCATGCCAAAATTCAAATTTATACCCTTTTTTACAAGCATGATAAATAGAAAGTAAATCGATGGTCATGCCTTCAAAACGAAACACATCTTCCAGTACACCATTAGGAATATCAACATTGTCAGACCCAATGACTAAAAGATTATTACCATCACTAATTGAAAATATCTTAACCAGATGCTTTTCTTTTTCATATGAGGTAAATAAGGAAGCATTACCAGTCATGTGATTGGAGGCACCTAAATCCAAGATCCATTCTAGAGAAGTGGAGATGGCTTTAGTTGGTTGAATTAAATAAGTAGTAGGAGCAACATGTTGTTATTTAGAGGCTTTCTTTTGTTTTTAGTGATCTCATTGTGCCTCTTAAAGCAATTATTTTTAGTGTAATTGGTCCTTCCATAGTATTTACTTGGTATCCACTCTTTCTTTTGCAAAGCACCTACATTAGCATCATTAGAAATGTTGTTTGAACTACTAGAAACAATAGTTTTATTGTTCTTTTTAGGACCTTTGTATGGATTCTTCATGCCATGAGTCAAATGTGCCTTCCCAAAAACAATTTGACCTAATGATAGTAGCATGTCCTATTCACAAATTAATCCTTTGTAGAAGTCTTCAAAATTAGGTTTAAGAGTTCCCTTAGTCATTTCAATGGCTCTATTTCTAGTTTGAATGAACAAATCATAGATGGGATGCAACTTCTTCTCTACTAGAATAATGAGTTTTGTATCATTCTTCATATAATCATAATCACAATTATTCAGTTTCTCATTATAAATTTAAAGTTCTTTAAGAAATTGTTTAATCCTTTCAAAATCCTTAAGATCTAGTTCATGTATCTTCTTTTCTAAATTCATACATTGATGCTACAATCTTCCATACATCTATAAGATCATCTTCATATTCAATATGTGCATGTAAGTTGTCACATATTGTTTTACGAGTCAGACCTCTTGCATGTTCACAATGTTCTTCACATACTTCCACATCCTTTCCATTTGTTGGTTTCTTGATGTAACCATTAACACTCTGTGATGGGTTCTTACCCATGATAACATCAATCATATTACATTACCAAATAATATCCACTTTTCAGGAACATGAACCACCCCAGAATTCATTATGATTAAGCAACTTAAAAAACAAATCGCTCAAAAGTGAGTTAGCATAAGCAATTTATGATAGTTTGAAGTTCTTGAAATGAGGATGAGGCCTACATATTTGACAAACTATAAATTTGGATAGACTGAAAGGAAGAATTGTGAAAAAAAAAGTATGCCACTGCGAAAAAAACTACAAAAATTGCAAGATCTGGCTGCTAAAATTGCAAGATCTGGCCGCTGCATCACTTTCGATTTTCAAATGCAAATACCCACGGTATGAGTTAAATAGCACTACTGAATAGTTATAAATGTTTCAAAAAATTGATGTACGAGTTTGTTTACTTTTGAACAATAAGAATAAGATTCTCACTTGATTAGTTGGCACTTCTTTGATAACCAGTCCCAAAAAAAAACCACTTGTCACGGTTGTGCATGCAACCATAGTTTTGTCTTAAAAAAAAAACTTCTTCCACCCTACGAAATATGCACCAACAGCCACAAAATCTAGATCCAATATAGAAAAATAGGATCTACACCACAAATATGCAAAAAGAGGGGTTCATACACATAATTTATGAAGAGAATCCATACAACCATGTGAGGAAGATGTGCGGTTAGTATGGCCAATAGAAGGCACCTCTTTAGTGAAAAACAACTTGAACCCTAAAATTCTAAATTAAAAAAAAAAAAAAAAACAATGATGGAGAGATGCACACATAGGATTGCTAGCATAAATTAGTGGATTGAACTGTTGAAGTCGTATGACCTGGTGAAGCACTAGAGGAAGCCCGTACGGCTGTGTGATAGAGGAGAGTGATGGAACTCTCTAAAATGTCTGCTTGGATAAATGTGGGTGGGGTAGGGTGCGGTGGGGTGGTAAGGTAAGGTAAAAATCTAAAAAACAAATTGTAAAAATGCACGACTTCCTCCCTTGAAAAGTTATATATATATATATATATATATATATATATATATATATATTAAATTTCTTCTCAAAAATTAGGTTAAAGACTTGTAATTTTCACTCCAAGCTTTGATAGACTTTTAATTAGATCTAAAGGAAATGAAGGTCAAAATTGACAAGAAAACAATAAATTTTGACTAATTTGTATGCTCTAGATACAATGGCAAGAATAGAACTAGTGAAGAATGCTTAGAAATTAAAGAAATAAAGCATGTGGTCTATACTACAATGAATTTTATAAGAACCCTAGAGTGGGGAAACATCCATGGAAGCAAACCTTCTATTCTTCAAAACTCTCTCAATTACATTAATTAGAGAAAACTCAAGTATGGAGATCATATGGGATCCATACAACTCTCAAGCAACACACCATGACATTACAATTGAACCTCCTTCACCTCTATTATATAGGTTAGAGGCCTAGAGGGATAGGAAATCATATCCCATGATGAATATGGGATAAACTCATTTTATAAATTAGTGAGTTAATGAAAAAAAATATTATCAATAGTATAATAATTCTTCATTGTGTATACAAAATTCCTTATCACAATGATAGGAAGTACAAAATTGGTAAATGTGGCCACTAGACAAACATTAAACACATGTTTCCATGTGGTTCAAATAACTAACATGCAGGTACAAATGAGTAGAGAAGGATGAGAAAAACTTAACAAAACTAAGAAGAGGTATCGAATATCCAAGATGTGGAATATGCTAGATGTCCTCACTATCTTCGATGTCATCATCCCAAGACTTAAGACACATGTTGAAGCTCCAACTAGGAAGATAGGATTAATTAAAATTTCTTATAGAAAATTGTAAAAAATCATTGCAAAAATATAGAAAAACCTCACCTCACTTAAGGTTCCAATAGAGCAACATGTGTTCCATTATTCTAATTTTATTAATGAAAATTTTGGAGCATGGGAACATTACATCAATTTTCATATGCAAAATAAGACACAATTACATAAGACCCCAATGTTCCTAGTAGTTCAAGAAAATCTTGAATTGATCGAGGTGGATATCAATGGCCACCCACCTCTTCTACTGACTTAATGGTTCTCTATCTTCTTGGAATCTTTTCTATAGTTTTTCGGGTCCCAAACTTCTAGGGTCATTTTCAGGCCCTAAACGATGTTTCTTGGACATTGAGGGGGCCAATGGTTTTCATGGAAATCCCTGGCCCCAACCAAAATTTGTAGTCGTCAGATAGTTCTTTCCAATGAGCTATCGTGCACCCAAAATGAAAATCATATGCAAAAGTTGTGCCCCCAGTAAGTTGGTGTATCCACTAACCACCTCAAGGCCCATAATATTTTTGGTGTTTCACTTCCAAGGGTAGGGTTTTGATGTTTAGGGTTTTTTCCTCTTTATCTTTTAGGATTCATGATAAAAGGCCCTTTTCAACCTCTTTGTAATCATGTTTTTATGAATGAGCATAGCCGACATGTCTTTCTCTTCATAGATAAGCTACCACCATTCTAGCCAGTTTATGTTCTACAATATTCTACTATTTTATTCATTAATAGAAGTTGTGTTTCATTGTATTGTTGTACTCTCCGTTATATTTCTTTGTGTGTTCCATTATGTTCTCAATATAATATGGATCAGTGGTATCATAGCAATCTAATGCTTGTTATTTCTCAGTGCATGTCCTCAATGAGGTCAAGGTATAGAGAGTTGGGTTTCCATCTAGTTTCACCTGAGGATGACCGCTCTCACCAACCCAAGAAGCCTCCCATGGCGGAAGAAACAAAACATGATAGAGTAGGAGACCCTTTCAAGATGTTGCTTGAGGAATCCCTCTCACGATAGAGGAACGAGGTGATGGAAAAATTCACCCAGATCCTTTGACAATTGTCGACAGAGAGCAGAGCACCTTCAACAAGCATCCATTTCAAAGGTGCGACACCCTTCAAGATACAAGATAAATTTGATATCCCCTTATTTGAAGGCCAGATATATGCAAATGATTTAGAGAAATGGTTAAATATATTAGAGGGTTATTACTCTGTTCAAAAAAAAATTGAAACCGAAAATATCTTCTTTGTGCTCCTTAAAGCCCTCACCCATGTCAAATATTCATGGGAAAGTTACTGGAGAGACACAATGAAGACGATTCTATGACATTCAGGAGAGGACCCACTTGGGAGGCCTTTGTGATTTCCATCATGAAGGAATTATACCCTATTAGAAACTATGATGACAAGTACATGAGATGGACAACTCTACGTCAAGAGAGAGAGACCATACAGTGCTAAAGTACACCAACATATTCC
Organism: Picea engelmannii; assembly: GCA_009831015.1. Taxonomy (NCBI): domain Eukaryota; kingdom Viridiplantae; phylum Streptophyta; class Pinopsida; order Pinales; family Pinaceae; genus Picea; species Picea engelmannii. The sequence continues at coordinate 91,792 of ML809376.1, forward strand.
ATACCTTGCGCTCAAAGAAGGGTATCAGAGACTTTGAGAGGCACCTAGTTTTGAAGTACTGTAGTGGCATACACAAGCACATCCAAACATAGATTGATTTCTTGGACATCTCCTCACCATGAGCTGGTTATCGATATGTTATCAAAATCGAGTAGAAATTTAAGCAGCATAATAAGTAGGAGTTCGGGTCTGCAAATTCACAATAAAGAAAGTATGGTAAAGGTGCCCCTAACTCATAGAACAAGGGGAAAAGCACAGAAATCCAACCTCAAGACAATCGATCCAAGATGCAGGAAAAGAAGGGTAATAGGAAGACAAAGAAGGATACTGGAAAGTGGTGTGAGTTCCACAAAATCCCCTAGCACAACACTGATGAATGTCGCTAAAAATAGTCATTGTTGATCGATCTTAAAGAAACGGAGTCAGAATCATAATTAGACTTTGATTCAAAGCAAGGAAATCAGATCATTGATGCAAAACCTAATGCTACCATCACAACTGCAAATATCCAACTAGACAAGTCAGAGGAGCTTGCGGAGGGGGAGTGCCTCTTCCATTCACAGATGTGGGTGAAGGAGACCCCACTACATTTCATTGTTGACAGCAAGAGCCAAAAGAACTTGACCTCATATGAGGTTTTCAAGAGACTAAAGTTGTCAATAATTCCACACCCTCATCCATAAACCATTGGTTGGTTGAGCTAGGGACAATACCTTTGCATCAACCAACAATGTTGCCTATCCTATGACATCAATCCCTTCAAATATGAAGTACTATGTGACGTTTTCCCACTCAAATTTTGTGATGTTCTTTTAGGATAGCCTTATATCTGGAAATGACATGCTCTTTATGAGTCCTGGCCCCGTACTATCACTGTTACTTTGGGAGGTTATCCCTAAAGGGTACCAGAGGTAGTTGTGACTACTACTATTTCATTGATCTCAAAATAATGGTGTCGAAAGGTAATCTCTTAGACTTCAAAGTTTTTCTTCTTCATGGTTTGGACAAAAGGTGAACGAAAGGTCACTATGACTACCACAAAATATACACAGGATCTCTATACATAGCAGAAGAAAGTGTACAAGGTTGTAGCAGAATATAGATATATCTTCACTTCACCTACATGGGTGCCTCTACACTGCCAGGTCAAACATTCCATTGACTTGATACCTAGTGTTCCCTTACCCAATGGTCCAATATACAGGTGCTTCCTTATGGAGAATGAGGAAATAAAGCATCATATTCATGAGCTCATCTGCAAGGGTCACATTCAACCGAGCTCCTAGCCTTACGGGATCCCAATTTTGATGGTACAGAACAAGGATGGGACATGGTGACTCTATATTGATTATATATCCCTGAACAATATCATTGTCAAGAAATGATACCCGATCCCCCATATTGATGATCTTCTTGATCAACTCAATGGTTCCAATTTCTTTAGTAAGATTGATCTGAAGTTCAACTATTTCCAGGTCCCAATAGAACAAACCGATGTATGGAAAACAACCTTCAAATTTAAAGAATTCCTTTTTGAGTGGTTGGTCATGACTTTTGGCCTGATTAATGCTCCATAAAAATTCATGAGGATGATGGATGATATGTTGTGGCCATTCACAAACTATTTTTTGGTTGTATTTTGAATGGCATCCGTATATTCAATCGGACCTAGGCAGAACATCTATAACACATCCAACAGGTCCCAAGCACCCTGTAACAACACAAGCTATACGCCAATCTAGAGAAATGCTTATTCAACATGCAACAAATTCAATACTTGGGACATATTGTAGATTAACATGAGTTGCATGTGGACCTAGGAAAGATCCAAGTCAATCATGATTGGTCGGACATGAAGACTATGACAGAGCTCTGCAAATTCTTGGGCCTTGCCAACTTCTACTGTAGGTTCGTGTTGGGATTCTCTCATATCGCTTGGCCCTTAATTTAGGTGACCAAGGGTGGAGATAAAGCAATTTTTTCCTTGTCTGAGTCACAATAGAAAGAATTATTGGATTTTAAACATTACTTCTGCTCCGCACCAGTCCTCACATTGATAAGCTTGCAACAATCATTTGAGATTGAGACAGATGCCTCTAACTACACTATCGGTGTATCCCTCACTCAATAGGGATATCTGGTGGCCTATCACAGTGAAATAATATTTGATGTTGTTCGTAGATATCCCACCTATGACAAAGAGATGTACTCCATTTTACAGGAATGTTGATAGTGGAAGCATTATATTATGAGAAAGGAAACGATCATCCACACTAATCATAGGCCTCTACAATTCATGCAAACACAAGGAAAGTTACAGAATGTTTTCCATCAGAAGTGATCCACATACCTGCATAAATTCCACTTGACCATCAACTACAAGAAGGGAAACACCAACCATGTTGAAAATTGCCTTAGTCAACCCCCAGTTGTGGCACTAACCATAGTTCTTAATTATTTTGGGCATGAGACTTCTAGGTGGCCATGATTATAAAACGGTGACTCTGACTTCACTACTACCTATCAAAAATCGAGCTTAGGAAAACCAGTTCCAGACTTCCATCTCCAACATGGACTATTATGCCATCTGGGCCATATCTAGTTCCTTCAAGCGAGCGTGCGAATATAATTTGGGAAGCTCATTACAGTTGGGTGGCAGAGCACTTTGGCATGGAAAAAATAGTGTCAATACTGCAAAAGTATTTTATTGGTCGAAGCTTTGATAATATGTTAGTAAGCATATCATATCATGCACTTCCTATGCCATTTCCAAACCCACCATTAATATAAAAAAAGGGTTATATACCCCTCTACCTACTCCTTATAAACCTTTGGAGTCCATCTCCATGGATTACATGCCTGGTCTACCTTCAACCAAGCATAATGATGACTGTGTCTTTATGGTCATTGATCAATTCTCTAAGATGGAAATCTTGACACCCCGGAAGAAGAGAATCATAGACAATGCCACTACTAAGCTCTTCTTTGAGCATGTTTGGGTTCATTTCGAGCTACCATAGACTATTATTTCATATCGTGATAGCAGGTTCTCGAATACATTTTGGTCCAGTATGTGGTTATTGATGGACAACAAGCTCACCAAATCAATTTCCTTCCACCCCTAAACTAAAGGATAGACAAAAGTAGTCAATAGAATGATTGTGCATATCCTAAGAATGTACAACTCCAAACATATATGCACATGGGATGAGTTCCTTCCTTATGTTTAGTATAGCTACAATCAATCAATTCATAGCTTTACTAGCCACATCCCTTTTTAGGTGAGCTTGGGCTTCCAACCATTGGCCCCAATTGACATAGCTCTTCCATTAAATCCACATGGGAAGAATCTTCCCATGCTCAAACTGAGGATGATAAGGAAACTAGATTTAATGAATGGATTCAACACATCCACCTACAAGTCCATAACATATTCTAGAAATACAATGCCAAGTACAAGTTGCAACATGACCAACATCAGGTTCCACACAAGTTTTAGGTTGGTGATAAGGTTTTATTACATTTGCAGAAAGAATTCCTTGTAAGACCCCATCACAAGCTTTTCCCACTTGGATATGGGCCTTACATCATCGCCAAGGATGCAGGTGAGAATTTTTTTGAATTAAGTATTCCCCCATTCCTTGGCATGCATCCAATATTTAATGTGGAACTCGTTCACCCATATTTTCCACCTCTATTGGAAGAAAGAATATACTGAAAGAAAAATTATGAATGTCAGTGTTGCAAGCAACTTTAAAATGTGTGTGCATCTTAACATAGCAAGTAGTTTTGAAACCTCTTGAAAAAAAAAAAACCTTGTGAAAGACTGGTCTCATAGCATTTTGTTTAGGTGGGCTTCAGTGCTAGGTTGGCTAAGAACTACATCTCACATCCTATTTTTTAAAACTTTTCAGCTCATCTTTGCGGCCTTGTGCTTTAAGAAGTAAGGGTTGAAAAGAGCTTTATTTTCTACTCCTCAAATTGCTTTGCTATAGTCTTGTTATATCCCATGGTTTCAAAATCTGTGCTCAGATTCTGAATCTCTCCAAGTTCTAAAAATTATTCTACTGTGTAACATTCTCATCTCATCATAGTTACAAATAATGCATGTGATACCAACTGGACACATGTACCTACAAGGGAAAACCATTAAAGACATAAGATTGATTTTATCCAAAATTTTCAAAAATGAATGGGTTCAAAAAAATCATATGCAAAGAATTGAAAGTATGATCCCTAAAATAGGTTTATGAATAATTTTTCAAGTGGCGTGTCCCTGATCATGTCAAATTTACGAAGCCTTTGTTTTCTCAATATGTTTCTTCCTCTTCAATGGAGCCAACAGTTCAATGGTTGAGGTTTGTGCACATGCATTTAAAACAATAAGACTATGCTAAGTCAAACCTAATGTGCTAAATATCATCAATAAAACTAACGACCAATGATGTGAATTTCTTTGATAACTATTTTCAGATAGAAACTTCATATACCTTAACCAAGCAATTCTCCCAATTCTATCTAGCTACCAAGATAGAAAAAATTTGAATGAGAAGTAGTATGGACTAAGATGGTTTCCTCCCAAAAAAACAAACTTGTAATGATTTTGTGACATAAACCAGAAAATGAAGGTTGTATCCAAGATGGCATGGACCACTAAACCAAAAGTTAATGATTCAAATAAATGAGGAACCATACCTGCAAGAATTCCTTAAGTCCAATTTTGAATCTTAACAAATTCATGTTGTCAAGATACCAATAAAAAAGTGAAGTCAACTTCCTCAAGTCTTTTTTGGTCAATGAAAGTTCTCTTTCAAGTAGCAGGTGACTCTGGCTATGATGATCAATAGGTCTGTCTCGAAGTAGAACTTATTGAGAAAAATTTGTTGTTCATCGGTATCTTAGAGGATTCAAACCATGGGACTTTTATAGGTGGTCATTTTTCTTGGATTTCAATGTTCTTTCCTGGTTGATTATGTTCATTATAGAGAGATGTTGTTAGTACCTATTCTATTGTTATCTCTTTGAAACCAAATTACAGATCAAGTATGGTAAGATTTGAATAGGTTATGTTAGCACTCTGTAAATTTTGTTCGGTTGATATACAAATGATAGAGATAACTATTTCAACCGACTTTAGGTTGGATTTTGACCCTTCCAACCAGAGAGGGCTCTCTCGAACATGTAGCTATTTAAAATACTCAAAATATTTTGAAATGTTCGCACAAATGTCAGATTCCGCCATAGTGTAAAATTTAAAGTGGTAGGACAAAACAGAATAGTAGGGCCATTGGGCAATGGGGTCAGTTCCTGAAAACATATGAAGAGTTATAAGCTATGTCTCCTAGAGGGAACAAAGGCAAAATAGGTATGATATTCATCCAAATAAGTAATATGAGATGGTGGAGGAAAGGAAAGGAAAGACTACTATCAACAAGAGGCATATAATAGAGGTTGAATCTCTTGGTATAACATTAGAATAAGAAACATGAAGGCTGGCTACCGAAAACAGAGCACCAATCACAAGTGAATTATGAATTAAGAACCAATAAACATATAACAAGTATAATCAATATGAGAAAGAGCACCATCAAGGTGAATTCTTTCTCTTGCTTAAATATTATCTATAGCAGAAAAACACATTTATGAATATGAAATACAAGAAAACATACTGAACATCAACACCGTGATGAATCTCAGCTATCTAAGAAAACCTTATCTGCTTATATTAAAATCCATAAGAAGTTACAAATTTCTCATGCTACAAGGGCAGGCCCTTCTCTGGTAAGTCCCCCCGCCCTTCCTTTATCTTTTTAATAGTATATATAGATAAATTACATATGAGATCCAAAACGGATCATCTTCTCCAAGATTCCAAAAATAGATATCGGTCATAGAAGGAGTAATGTACCAAAACTGAACTCCTACTTTCTAGGGAACGTTATAATAAAAAACTGACATATTTGAGATTTTTACCCTGAATGTCACTTGTCTGCATCATCACAAGATTCCCTAAAACATACTTGATTTAGATGGAAATTTATTTCAAGTTTGCAATCTCTTCCTTTAAGGTGTCAAGCCAAACAGGATGGTTTTCTCCAGTACCTTCGACCGTTCCATATTTAGTCTCGTTCTTCTGTCACTTGTTTATTTTACTCTTGCCAACTTGCATATAGTATTTGTCTGCATATCCATTAATGATCAAATCCTTCATAATAGGATTCAATTTGATTCCTTCATCTGATCTGAGTTCATCTGTAGATTTTTTGATGCAGGAGCATCGTCAGCGAGAACATGTGGCAGGAAAGCTCAACACTCGGGAATCATTTCAGAATCTCAAACGTCGGGAGTCACTGCGAATATTTTGGGGAGCTGATGAAGAACAGAAGAATATCAAACACTTGGAGGTGGAATGATCATGATCGATCAGGGAGTTTCACTTCGAGTCTTGAATGTAACTGAACTTAGGTAGCAATTAGGTTTTTGTTTTTGAGTAGATGAGTAGTCAAGGGGAACCCTAAGGACCCTCTGATATAAATAGAGGTTTTGTACGCCCAAATGAGGATGATGCGAGTTAGTAGGAATGTTTTGAGTTTTTAAGTTATTGATTTGATATTAGTTGTAGCCATTTACTTTTGAACGAATATATGACAGAGGAAAATTGATCCAAATGCATAGTATTGTTACTGTTTGCAATTCTTTGTTATTGTGTTTTCATAAATGAAAGAATCCCGCTATGAATAGATGAAACTATGAATGCTAGTATAAGTTTCAATTGTTTCTCTTCTATTGAGTGAGTGGAAGGTGTGCACACCGAACGCAAGGAGTGTGTTGATGGAATCTGTTTCGATTCAGGAGCTCAGAAGAGATAGCATGAAACTTTCCCTTTGCAAGGAGTGCAAAGCGACTACTACAAGAAGTGCACAGTCACCCTCAAGAACCAAGTCTTGCGTAAGAATCTGCTGCAAGAAGTGCACAGATCTAGAATTCGACTAAGCACTGAAGGGACTCCGTAAGAGTCAAAGGAGTAGAAGGCAAGAAATCTCAGAAGGGATAATGCCTTCCAGAAGTGCAAACGGGGTCTAAGAAATAGGCTCGTGGGAGGAACAAAGGTCAAAGTCTTTGAAAACCTTGAAATCTTCTAAGTCGAAAGGAAGAAGGGTTTTTCTCTCCAAAATCACGAAACGCAAACTTGTGACTTGTGAAGAAGGGATCAGAACCATCAAATAATGGAGAACGTAGACCATTGACCTGGGTGAGAGGAAGTTGTGAAGTCGGAAGTCAGAAGGGAGAAGGGTGTTTCTCTCCAAAATCGTGAAATGCGAAGTCCCGATTCACGAGAGGGGATCTAGACCATTGGAGCATGAGAAGCCTCATACCGTTGATTTGAGGTGAACGAAGTCGCAAGTTAGTAACTCAGGAATTCGAAAGTTGGAAGAAGGGATGGTCAGATGACTCACAACAGGATACCCAAGGTCACCCGTTGCGAAGTGCCTTTTACTTAGGCATGTGGTCATGGGTAGTGGTCACGTGGAGGAAGCTTTCACCTAGTGCTTGTTCACGCGGGTGGAGTTTCAGAAAAGGGGCCTGTGGATTTGTTTTGAGGATCCCGGCAAACGATATCAAAGAGCTATTCCAGCTGATTTTTGTGAAGATCCGAGACTGGAGGTCAGCAAACTCTGTTGAGGTAGGGGCACTGCATCAAGTGGTATCAGAGCTGAATTTTTTCTTGCAGAAAGCAGGCAAAGGAGAGGAGACAAAAGAACTCAAAGTTGTACTCTGTGTGTGAGAGACAGTCAACACAATTCCATCGAGGAGATGAGGGGAGACACCTTTAGCCAATCAGGATGTAGAAAGGGGAATGCAAGAACTTCGTGCAATAATGGAGGCGATGGAGGCAATGTAGAGGAGGCACTTGATGTTGGAGACATCATCGATGAAGAGAGTGAAGAAGTAGAAGTCAAAGAAGTTGCAGGAGAAAATGTTGTCGAAGAATGCTTGATGAGAGAAGTTGTTAGATTGGGAGCTGGAGCCAAGATAGAGGTCCCAATGTATGAAGGAAATTTGGATGCTAAAGAACTATTGGATTGGATAAGATCCATGGACAAATATTTCGACTATGAAGATGTCGATGAGGAAAAAAGGGTGAGACATGCCTGCACCAGACTCAAAGGACATGCAACACTGTGGTGGGATGAACTGTAGCCTGAGAGGAGAAGCAAAGGAAAGCAAAAGATAAAGAGTTGGGACAGAATGGTAGCCAAGCTGAAGGCTAAATTCATGCCCAAATATTATCATATCAATCTGTTCAGGAAACTACAAAACCTGAGACAGAAGGGTATGACAGTTAAAGAGTACACAGAGGAGTTCTACAAGCTGAACATCAGAACTGGACAAAGAGAGAAAGATGAAGAGAAATTTGCCATGTATATAAATGGCCTGAGGCATGAAATCCAGGATGAGATCGACATGATGCCAGTGAGGATAGTGGAGGATGCTTATCAGTTTTCACTGAAGGCAAAGGAGAAGTTAGTCAGAAAAAAAAATCAGCGAGGCAGAGGTAGAAGCCTAGTTCCAAACAAAGGCAAGGGAATGGCCCATGACAAAGCACATAAATCCAAAGATGAGACTGAGAACCCACACAGTCACTCGGAAAGAGGAGGAAGTTCCCAAGGAAGATAGGGTGGTAGAATAAGTTCTTCCAGAGAAAGAGGAAGAGGCAAAGAAGGAGAAGTAAGATGTTACACCTATGGAAAGGTAGGACATAAGTCTTGGAAATGTCCCAAGAGAAAGAAAGAAGGAGCAGGTGAAGGTCACATTTCTGAAGCACAGAGAAGGAATGTTGAAGCAGAAGGAGCAAAGGATGGAACATCCCTAACGTTGAGAAAGGTTCTCTTAAAACTAGAGGTAGAAGTTGAGAAGCCAGTTCAGAGGAACAGTCTCTTAAGGACATCTTGTAAGACTAAAGACAAAGTTTGAAAGGTGATAATTGACAATGGGAGCACTGACAACTTAGTATCCACAGATCAGGTGGAGAATTTGGAGCTGGAGACAACTGCACAACCAAATCCATATAAAGTCTCATGGTTTTAGAAAGGACACTAGGTAATGGTTACTAAAGAGGATATAGAGATGAAATTCTATGTGATGTAATTCCCATGGACGTATGCCATATTTTGTTGGGAAGACCATGGCAGTTTGATAGGAATGTCATTCATGATGGGAGGAATAATACATACACCTTGTATAAGAATAGTAGGACACACATGTTGCTTCCAATAGAGGAGAAGAAAGTGAAAGAGGAAGCTAGCACAAGCATAGTTCTCATGAGAAGGAAAGAATTCCTGAAAGAAGTCAAGAAAGAACAGGAGATGCAGTTTGTTGTGGTGAGGAAACCCAGAGTTATCCTTACAAGTACTTCGATGGATGATTTTCCTAAAGAATTTTGGGAATTGTTGGATAATTTTTCTGACATAGTGGTGGATGAGCTGCCTAACTCATTTCCACCTATTAGAAGTATCAACCATCATATTGATTTGATACCAGGAGAAAGTATGCCAAACAAAGCAGCATGTAGATTGAAACCTCAAGAGAATGAGGAGTTAAAGAACCAAGTCCATGAATTGTTAGAAAAGGGGTTGGTCAGAGAGAGTTTGAGTCCATGCGCAGTACCAACTATGTTGAGTCCAAAGAAGGATGGAGGATGGAGAATGTGTACAGAGTTAAGAGCCATTAACAAGATCACCATCAGGTATAGATTTCCTTTGCCAAGAATGGATGATTTAATGGATTGTTTAAGTGAAGCAAATTTATTCTCTAAGATAGATTTGAAAAGTGGATATCACCAAATAAGAATGAGAGAAGGTGATGAGTGGAAGACAACCTTTAAGACAAATGAAGGTTTGTATGAGTGGCTTGTTATGCCATTTGGCTTAACAAATGCCCCGAGTACTTTTATGAGGTTGATGAATGAAATACTGCAAGACTTCATTGGCAAGTTTGTGGTTGTATATATGGATGATATATTGATCTTTAGCAAGACTAAAGAGGAGCATTTGAGACACCTGACACTAGTGATGAGGAGACTACAATAGGAGAAATTGTTGATAAACTTGAAGAAGTCCTCTTTTATGAAGACAAAACTCATTTACTTGGGTTTTGTGATCTCTTCAAATGAACTGAAGATAGATCCAAAGAAGGTGAAAGCAATCAAAGAATGGTCGTCACCAAAGAGTATGTTTGAGGTAAGAAGCTTCCATGGATTAGCAAGTTTCTATAGGAAGTTCATCAGAGATTTCAGTGGAATTTGTGCACCAATGATGGATACACTGAAGAAGAAGCACGAGTCTTTTAAATGGATAGAGGAGGCCGAGAGGAGCTTCAATATATTGAAGGAGAAAATAACAGAACGACCAATTCTAGTCTTACCTAATTTTGGAAAGACATTTTAGGTGAGATGTGATGCAAGTGGAGTTGCAATTGGAGCAGTTTTAAGCCATGATAATAGACCGGTTGCCTATTTCAGTGAGAAGTTGAATGAGACTAAGAGGAAATACTCCACATATGATAAGGAGTTTTATGCCATAATTCAATCCTTGAAGAAATGGAGACATTACCTTGTTCCATAGGAATTTGTCTTGTATAGCGACAACCAAGCCTTACAATTCATAACCAGACAGAAAAAATTGAATCAGAAGCATGCAAAGTGGATTGAGTTTGCAGAATTTTACTTTTGTCATAAAACATATTGTTGGGAATGCTAACAAATTTGTTGATGCATTGAGCAGGAGATGTTTGATTCTGTAGGATTTTCAGGTGAAGACCTTGGCATTTGAACACATTAAGGATATGTATCATGATGATCCATACTTCAAGGAAGCATACGAAGCATGTGTGAATCATGTGCTGAGAGACAAGAGCCAGTGGACAGAGTATATGATTCAAGAGGGATTGATGTTCAAGGGCAATCAGTTGTGCATACTAAAATGCTCAATGAGGGATAACCTTTTGAAGGAAAAGCATAGTGGAGGATTGGTTGGACATTTCGGACATGATAAGACGTTTGCACAGTTGAGTAGTTCATACTATTGGTCAGGTATGAGAAAAGAAGAGATAAAGTTTGTGAAAATATGTAGAATATGCCAACATGCAAAAGGAAAAAGACATAACAGTGGATTGCATCAACCATTGCCAATACCAGAGAGGCCTTGGGATGCAATAAGCATGGATTTTGTGTTGGGACTGCCAAGAACACAAAGAGGATTTTATTCCATATTTGTGGTGGTGGATAGATTTTCAAATATGGCACACTTTATCCCATTCTAGAAGACCAGTGATGCAACACATGTTGCAAATATTTTTTTCAAGGAAGTTGTGAGACTTCATGGCCTACCCAGAAACATTGTCTCGGACAGGGATAAAAAATTTGTTGGTCATTTTTGGAGAACACTGTGGAGAATGTTGGGGACAGATTTGTCCTTCAACTCAGCTTATCACCCTTAGACAGATGGATAGACTGAGGTGGTAAACAAAAGTTTGGGAAACTTGTTGAGGAGTCTAATCACTCAGCATCATAATTAGTGGGATCAGATTCTGCCACAAGCAGAATTTGCATACAACGAATCGCCAAATAGGAGCACTAGAAAGAGCCCATTCCAAATATTGTATGGAATGCAACCCAGGGAAGTATTAGAGTTGAGAGACTTGGGACATAGTGAGATCAGAAGCGCTAGAGAAGAATATTTTGCTGTAGAAATACAGAAGCTCCATAGCCAGATCAGAGGACAATTGCAGAACTCTAGCCAAGAGTACAAGTGCAGAGTTGATCAACATCACAGAGAACTTCAATTTGAAGTAGGAGACTAGTTTTTGGCACATCTCAGGAAAGAAAGGTTCCCTAGGGGAACATATAACAAGTTGAAGATAAAGAAGATAGGACCAGAGATTGAGCTTCCAAATGATGTGGGCATATCACCCATATTCAACGTTTCATACACGTATTCTTACAGGCGAAATGACACAAAGGGATCAGAATATGAAGAGAAGGTCCAATGGGAGAAACAAATGCCTATAGCAGAAAAACCACATATGGAGAAGATCGTCGATCATAGGATTAGCAAGAAGACGAGGAGGAAGACCTATTTTGAATATCTTGTCAAGTGGAAGGGACACCCAATAGAAGATTCTAGTTGGGAAAATGAAGCAGATATCCATAAGCATGGAAAGTCGGTGTAGGAGCTCATGGACAGGAGTCCATGATTTTTTTTCCAAGGGGAGTATGATGCAGGAGCATCGTCAGCGAGCACACGTGGCAGAAAATATCAGCACTCGGGAATCATTTTGGAATCTCAAACGTTGGGAGTTACTGCAAATCTTTTGGGGAGCTGATGAAGAAAAAAAGAAGATCAAATGCTTGGAGGTGGAATGATCATGACAGATCAGGGAGTTTCACTCCGAGTCTTGAATGTAACTGAACTTAGGTAGCAGTTAGGTTTTCGTTTTTGAGTAGACGAGTATTCGAGGGGAACCCTAAGGACCCTTTGAGATAAATAGAGGTTTTGTATGCCCAAATGAGGCTACTGCAAGTTAGTAGGAATGTTTTGATTTTTTAAGTTATTGAGTTGATATTAGTTGTAGCCATTTACTTTTGAATGAATATATGACAGAGGAAAATTGATCCAAATGCATAGTATTGTTATTGTTTGCAATTCTTTGTTATTGTGTTTTGATAAATGAATGAATCTCGTTATGAATAGATGAAACTGTGAATGTTAGTATAAGTTTCAATTGTTTCTCTTCTATTGAGTGAGTGCAAGGTGTGCACACAAAATGCAAGGAGTGCGTTGACAGAATCTGTTTCGATTCCGAAGCTCATAAGAGATAGCACGAAACTTTCCCTTTGCAAGGAGTGCAAAGCAGTTTTTGCAAGGCATGCAGAGTCACTCGCAAGAAACAAGTCTTGCGTAAGAATTTGCTGTAAGGAGTGCACAGATACAGAATTCGGCTAAGCGCCAAAGGGACTTTGTAAGAGTCAAAGGAGCAGAAGGCGAGAAATCTCAGAAGGGATAACGCCTTCCAAAAGTGCAGATGGGGTCTAAGAAACAGACTTGTGGGAGGAACAAAGGTCAGAGCCTTTGAAAACCTCCAAATCTTCTAAGTCAAAAGGAAGAAGGGTGTTTCTCTCCAAAATCACGAAACGCAAAGTCCCGATTCATGAGAGTGGATCTGGACTATTGGAGCACGAGAAGCCTCAGACCGTTGATCTGAGGTGAACAAAGTCGCGAGTTTGGAACTCGAGAATTCAGAAGTTGGAAGTAGGGAGAGTCAGGTGACTCACAAAAGGATACCTGAGGTCATGATTTGTGAAGTGCCTTTTAGTTAGGCCTGTGGTCACGGGTAGTGGACACGTGGAGGAAGCTTTCGCCTAGTGCTTGTTCACGTGGGCGGAGTTTCAAAAAAGGGGCCTGTGGATTTGTTTTGAGGATCCTAGCAAGGAATCGAAGAGCTATTCCAGTTCAGTTTTATGAAAATTAGAGACTGGAGGTCAGCAGACCCTGCTGAGGTAGGGGCACTACAGCATTTTGTGTGAAATTTTGTTGCCAGTATTTACACAGCAAGCCTTTCTTTCTTCTTAATTTATAGTTTCGTCATACTATTTGAATTTATCGGTTTTTTGAAAATCGTTGGATCTTTCTTCTCCATTTCCTCTCGTTTTCCCGGAAATAGGAGCCTATTCAACTGCACAAGAATTGGACGAATGATACGATTTGTGGTTATCCCGCTCTGGAATAAAACGTCAATTACCCAAAATAGAGTAATTTCGCTTGTGTTTTGAGTAATAGTCGCCATCGAGTGTTAATCATGGGCTACTGAAAAAATTCCTTACAGGGATAGCGGCTTGTCACATTCAACCATCGATTTCCAATGATGAGTCTTTAAATTGTTTATTTGGCAACGCTTGCTTGACATCTCACGGACAAATGGCATCCAAACAAGTGTCTCGGGATGATTTGACTAGCCGTCAATTTTCCTTTCCACATGTGACCCTTGAATTTAACACATTTAAGGATATTTGACACGTGATTTCAGGGTGGGATTGAGTGGTTTCGAGTTCACCCGCTTTTCCCCCCGATATGCGTTAGGTGGCACCACGTGATCTCAAGATGCAACCATGGTATTCTTATCGGCCTGCTTTCAAACATTAACCTCCATGCTAGTTCTCGGCCCGATATGCCCCATGACCATTGATCTGTGGCACCCATGATCTGTGACCTGTCGGGTCCCATCAACTCCACACTCCGCTAGACTTAGACCCATCTACCAGATGTGGCCCCATCCTCTAGTTTATCGCACCTCTACACCGATTTAGCCTCCTGCCAAGTCCTGAGACTTGGATTCCATGTAAAAATTGTTACAGTGATAACATGGGCTCAAACTGGGGATATTATCCTCCTTGTGAGGTGGCAAAGAACAATAGACCCTATGCCTTATCCATTAGAGCTTCTCCCACAACATGTATGTGCTACACCTTAACCTGTCACCAATGTCTGTTGAAAACTAAAGTCCGCACACCTCTCTCACTTGGAGGTTGAACTGCTAACATACAACTAAACACTTTATTTGGAAACATAAACTTGAAACTGCTTGATCCACAAGCTTATTCACAACTTCCTACCCTAACTACTGAAATGAACTTCCAATCAAGTCAAATCATAATGCAAATGCATCCATGCCAGCATTTTATCCACTGTTTGTTTACTTTGCACATGCTTGCTCCAAATCTTGTTTTACTGATAACCCATTCAAGAAGTTATATATGAATTCAAATCTTAGAATTTCAAAAATATTGGGGTTGTTTATTGTTTCTAACAAAACTCCAAATGGATCTTTCAAACCATGAACAAAACACCAATCATGTTTTACTTTTTCCACTGCATTCTTTCTTTCGTGTGATTTAACCTGTTGATTGCCACCAAGAGGCCGAAAAATATGCTGAGACTGTTGGAAATAGCAATCTTCTAAATCAAAAGACAGTGATGGCTTAAATGAAACCCCTAGTAGAAAGAAATCCATATCTAATACTGACGTTGATTGGCCATCATCTTCATCTCTAAGCTTACAATCCATCATAAGCTGTAAATTTTGATTATTAAAACTCTTCATATAACATGCCATAGAGTCATGAACCATATGAGAAAATATTTCTTTTTGATGAACCAAAACAGAAGGACAAGCCATCTTTACAAGTGTTGGGTTTCTTTTCTCTTCCTCTTCAGTCTTAAAACTATAATATTCAAAGGAATCAAGTAAAACAACTACTTCTTTACGATCTTTCTACATTTCTAATTGAATCATGACATACATTGTGTTATTTCCTCCCTGAAACTCTATGTCATTTGTTTCTTCATTTCTCAAAGTATCCATAGATGGGGTCTTGGAGCCTTCATACACGTTCAAGCCACTTAGAATTTACACAACCACATCATTCACAGGGGGAGAAAGACAACTTTGACACACTTTGTTTCACTGGAAATCTAGTTGAATATCGTCATCAATTTCAGAAGAAGGAAAATGACTTTGAACAACAATGCTTTTACCCACCTTCTCTGTTTGCTCGTGATTGGATCTTAACAATTCAAAGGAAGAGAAACACAATGGAAGATAGCTTTCATTTGCAATTCTATTGCTTTCTTCAGACTTGACCTCGTGCCTAGAGGGTTTCTAATCTGAAACATTATTAACATTTTTCTTGAACAATTTGAAAGAAGCAAAACATAATGGTAAGGTTCTTGCACCCGATTCAAAAATTTCTACATTGTTGTTGTATGTACATTTTTCAATTCCTTCATATTGTTGAACACACTCGTTTTCAAATTCATCTTTGACCAAGGGCTACAATTTTGAACTGACAAGACCTTTTATATAACAAGTAAGAGAGTCAATTTGTTCCAGTGAATTAGTGTGACTTGGCATCAACACACATTCCTTTTCTTCCATCTTATCATTTGCTTTCAACAATTTAAATGAAAAAAAAACATAGAGGTAAAGAATTTCCCTCGGTTGATTCAGTACTTTCTTCTTTGTAACTATGATATGTAGGTTGATTGCTCTCACTACATTGCTGAAAAGGAACATTTTCTGATAGATAACATGAAGTTGGTTGTTCTAGGAATTCAACATCACAATCATCATCATATTCATCATATATAGGAAAATCGGCAACATCTTTGGTGTTATTTAACAAGAAAAATCTTGGGACATCAACCTATTCCTCAACAAGATGACTTGCAAACTCATCTTCTTGACTGTCCACAAATGAATATATGAAACAATCAGCTCCATGCTTATCATGGGGTGGATCAAAAACTACATAAGTTACCTCTCTTTCAATAAGTGGAATATAATCCTTTGCAAAATCATTAGTATTTAAAACTTCAAAAGGACCTATGATATAATCAATTTTATGCTCAAGATTCCAATCAAATGTTCTC
The DNA here is from genome assembly GCA_009831015.1 of Picea engelmannii. NCBI lineage: Eukaryota > Viridiplantae > Streptophyta > Pinopsida > Pinales > Pinaceae > Picea > Picea engelmannii. Next base: position 108,279 of record ML809376.1, read on the forward strand.
TGTTCATGTTCATTTTCATGTCCTGGAGAACCCAACCCCTCATTTCGAATGTGTTCACATGCTAGGATATTGTGTTGAATCTCCTGAGCATCATTAAACATTTGTTGTAAGGTCTTAGGTCTTCTTTCTATCAGGAGGAAAGACAAATCTAGGTGAAAAGTAGTGGCATACTGGAGCATGGCAACAACTTCAGTGGGTTGAATATCTTTGGGCAAATCATAATAAACACTGGAAAACCTTCTACTGAATGTAGAAATAGTTTCATTGATTTTCCTTTTCAAGGCATAGAATTCTATGAGTTGTAAGTCGAGATATTTCTTCTTACCCCAAAACTTTGAAAAAACACTCTTCAGTTCTTCCCATGAGCTAATTGACTCTGGCTGCAAATGTTTAAACCATTTTTTGGTATCTCCTTTCAAGGATTGACAGAAGGCCTTTATACAAACATCGTCATGGTCAATCTCAAACAAATCTATAAAATGTTCAAACTCTAGGATGTGTTTTTCAGTTGTGATGCCATCAGGTTCCCCATCAAACACAGGTAGGTACTTATAGTGCTTTGGAGGAAAATCATGAAGTATGTGAGGTAATTTTAAAGGTATGTATATATGTTGGGTCTTGGAGAGTGTTGGATCAAGTAAAGGAGGTGAAATATCATCCTTGGTTTCATGAGGCTCATCAACTTGGTCATGGTTATCACATGGCTCAGATGGGAGATCTTGATCAAAATCAGTGATAAATGGAGGAGGTATATGTATAAATTTAAGAGAAGGATATACAATTTCAAGATTATCATGATCATCATTTGCATGCAGCAGTTGAAGAAAAAAAAAATTAGCATGTTCAAGAAAGGTCAAAAGGTAATTAATAACAAAAAATCTTATGTCTTGGAAAAAACTCAACTTTAGGTACTTGTTTTCTCCCATGATGTCCTTTCATACCTCTGCCAAGGGGTCTCATCTTCTAGTGGAGTCTCTAAATCGCATTTGAAGCTTGAGTGGAGTCTCCAATAAAATCTTCAGGATACTGAGTCTTTGGACAGTGGAGTCGCCATAAAAATTTTGAATTCTAGATTTTTGAAAATGGAGTCGCCAGGTGAAGGATATACATCCTTTTTGTGTCTGAATACATTTCACCATCAGTGCTCAGATCTGAACTTTTTCGTTTATCCCAGGGAAAGATTCACCTTCGGTCCCCGACAATGGCACCAGAATGTTAGCACTCTGTAAATTTTTTCTGGTTGATAGATAAACGACAGAGGTAACTGTTTCAACTGACTTTAGGTTGGATTCTAACCCTTCCAACCAGAGAGCGATCTCTCGAGCATATAGCTATTTAAAATACTAAAAATATTTGGCAATGCACGCACAGAGGTCAGATTCCGCCATAGTGTAAAATTTAAAGTGGTAGGACAAAAAAGAAGAGCAGTGCCATTGGGCAATGGGGTCAATTCCTGAAAACATATGAAGTGTTATAAGTTATGTCTCCCAGAGGGAACAGAGGAAAAATAGGTATGATATTCAGCCAAATAAGTAATATGAGATGGTGGAGGAAAGGAAAGGAAAGACTATTATCAACAAGAGGCGTCTAATAGAGGGTGAATCTCTTGGTATAGTCTTAGAAGAAGAAACATGAAGGTTGGCTACCAAAAACAGAGCACCAATCACAAGTGAATTCTGAACCAGGAACCAATAAACATATAATAAGTATAATCAATATGAGAAAGAGCACCAGCAAGGTGAATTCTTTCTCTTGCTTAAAGATTATCTATAGCAGAAAAACACATTTATGAAAATGAAATACAAGAAAATATATTGAACATCAACACCGTGATGAATCTCAACTATCTAAGAAAACCTTATCTACTTATATTAAAATCCATAAAAGTTACAAAGTTCTCCTGCTACAAGGGAAGGCTCTTCTCCAATAAGTCCCCCCCCTTCCTTTATCTTTTTAATAGTATATATAGATAAATTACATATGGGATCCAAAACAGATCATCTTCTCTGAGATTCCAAAAATAGATATCGATCAAAGAAGGAGTAACGTACCAACACTAAACTCCTACTTTCTAGGGAATGTTATAATAAAAAACCGACATATTTGAGATTTTTACCCTGAATGCCACTTGTCTGCATCATCACAAGATTCCCTGAAACATACTCGATTTAGCTGGTAATTTATTTGAGGTTTGCAATCTCTTCCTTTAAGGTGTCAATCCAAATAGGTTGGTTTTCTCCAGTACCTTCGACCGTTCCAGCTTTCGTCTCCTTCTTTCGTCACTTGTTTCTCTTACTCTTGCTAACTTGCATATAGTATTCATCTTCATATCCATTAATGATCAAATCCTTCATAATAGGATTCAATCTAATTCCTTCATCTGATTTGGGTTCATCTGCAGATTTTGTGTGAACTTTTGTTGCCAGTATTTGCACAACAAGCCTTTATTTCTTCTTAATTGACAGTTTCGTCATACTATTTGAATTTCCCGATTTGTTGAAAACCACTGGATCTTTCTTCTCCATTTCCTTTGGTTTGCCTAGAAACAGGAACCTATTCAACTGTACAAGAATTGGACAAATGATACAATTTACGATTATCCCATTCTGGAATAAAACGTGAATTACCTGAAATAGAGTAATTTTGCCTGTGTTTTGAGTAACATTTGTCATCGAGTGATAATCATGGGCTACTGATGAAATTCCTTACAGGGATAGCATCTTGTCATGTTTGACCATTGATTTCCAATGATGAGTATTTAAATCATTTATTTGGCGGCGTTTTCTTGGCATCTCACGAACGAATGTCGTCCAAACAAGTGTCTTGGGATGATTTGACCGACCTTCAATTTTCCTTTCCACATGTGACCCTTGGATTTAACACGTGATTTCAGGGTGGGATTGAGTGGTTTCGAGTTCACCTGCTTTTCCCCCCAATATGAAACCAGTGGTGCCACGTGGTCTCGAGATGAAACCATGGTATTCTTATCAGCCCGCTTTCAAAAATTAACCTCTGCACTAGTTCTCGACTCGATATGACCCACGACCATTGATATGTGGTGCCCATGATTTGTGACCCGTCAGGTCCCATCAACTCCACACTTCCGCTAGACTTAGCCCCGTCTGCTAGATGTGGCCCCATCCTCCAGTTTATCGCACCTCTACACCGATTTAGCCTCCTGCTAAGTCCCGAGACTTGGATTCCATGTAAAAATTGTTACAGTGATAACAGGTTCCATATGTGAAACCAAGATAAGTGTGGGCACCACAATCAAAGGACAATGGAAAGACAAGGTCGCATGTACCCATTTTTCTTTTGGAATTTACCTATGTATGGAACTGCAGACCAATAAGTGACACTTACGCAAATGATTATGTAGTCTTCTATATAGTTCCTGCTTTGTGTACTTGGTTGAGTTTTGAAAGAGTATTTTTTATGAGCCTTCTCAAAATCCTTCATAATTTGAAATATTTGCATACGAGTGTCCTTTCCATATTGTGCAGAGTCAAACTTTTGATTACTTAATGAATAAGGTTTACCCGGAGGAAGAAGGAATTGAAAATCTCTAAGTTACCATGTACAAAGATAATCAAGGTGGAGTATGATACTCTGGCCAGTATAATGTAGGTAAAGAAATGAACATACACAATTAACATTGGCTTTTGTTGATTATGCATCAAGAACTTAGATAGTCAATACCTTAAGTGTTCTCCTCTAATCAGACATCGAGAATATGAAGTGGAAAACCATTCAGCGTTGTGGGGTTGTAATTCTTCACTTGGAATATCATGTGTTTTTTGTTCCAATTTCTTAGAAAATTAAAGTTTTATATAGAAGACACTTGTTCAACAACTCAGGATTGTACTCTTCTAGCTTATTGTTGTCCAATTGTTAATTCTAATGTGAATGATCACTAAAGTGGGTAAATCTTCTAGTTAAATCTTCTCAAAGGATTCTGCACATGGTTCTCTCATGAAGATGAATGTAAACCAAAGTTAATCCAAGCTTCAAATTAAACAACAAAGTGAAAGGGATTAATGAAGATTACAAGATAAATCTTATGAAAAAAAAAACTAAGGCTAAAATAATCCATCCCGAGTCACAACATAAACTAATAGTAGTTGGTGGCTTTTATTCAAGAAAAAAAAAAGACAAAATATATTCTACACAAGCAGAAATGGAAGTAAAAATCTAAGCTATGCAAGCATACAAGGAAGTATAAAGAATTATGCTACTCCTATTCCTACTCTATCCCATACTAGTTGAAAAAGGACTATGTGAAAGAATATTGCCAATGTATCCATTCAAGCAACTTCAAACCCACAATCACATGTTCATCAAAAGTCAATAGCAGAAATTTGAGTAGTAAGAGACCAAAAATAGGAAGAATTGAATCAAGTAAATGTTTATCTAGCATCTGAAAGTTGATAGCGTTATTATTCATGGGAAATGTATACATGTAGGATCCTCCCAACCAAGATTCAATTCCATCATAAAATTTACAATGATCACCATAGAACTATTGGAATGACTTCAAAAATGAGTGGCATACCTAGTGAGAACCATGGATGAAATTTGCATGAAAAGTGCCTTGTGGGAGAGTCTTAATATTGATGGTATCATTTGTTCTATAGTTCAAAGAAATATAATAAGAACCTAACATAACCATCGGTCAAAACTGAAGTGTTTCATTATCTAGGAAAGTCTCCATGGGCTCACGCTTTACATAACCCACATGATGGGAGGAGTAGTTGTATCTACTATTTTGGGGGAAATGTCGAGCAAAATATGACTCCAAGCCTTATCCTATTACATCAATAAAATCATGTGAGGAGTTTTGGAGTATTGAGACAACATCCAAGGATGAGTGATGCCCTTGTCCCTAAAGATTAACTTGTGATTATGGAGAATATTTAGGTGACAATGCTTCTTGGATCAACTCAATATTTCTTATGTTTTGCATGGTGATGGGTTGTATATTTGATGCTATGTCCCCATAAGGTTCTGAAAACTTTTTGTGTTCTACACACTTTGTGTCTTCCATCATTAACATATGTGCATTGAAATCAAAAGTTTCAAATTGTATAGGATCATTGGATGATATATTGATGCTCACATTCAATTCTAGAATAGAAAGATAGTCATAAAAAATAGAGTTATTGTGATCAAACTGTGTTTGAGTGTGTTCCAAAAAATTAAATTGAAAAGGGATTTCAACATTGTGCATCCTAAATAGACTATCATTATGAATGAGTCTTTGATTGATCAAATCTTGGAAATTTTCATGTCCTCATTTATCATTCAATATTTCATCATTGAAAGACATATGTAAATATTCTAGTACATGATAAGTTATTTGATGCTCACATGCGACATTATTATCAAACATATTTATGTAAAGAGAAAAGAGCTATGCAGATTCTGAAAATGACTAGATTTCCTCAGTGGGAGATTTGTTACATACCAAAGTATATTCATGATTCTCTTGATATTTGGGATAGACAACTCATGTAATTCCTAAAGGAATGTCACTGGTTTGTTCCCACTCTATAACTAAGGGATTTAGAGGTTTTGATAGAAATTCCCTTCTTGGTGTGACAAAGTGATGATTAGAGATCATGTATTCTTCATTTTCCATTTTCATATCATGATTTCCCTTTAAGGATATGGTCAATATGCTTCCCAATGCTAAATTATCATTCCAATCTACAACAATTTCATGAATTGATTCTTCATTCGATACATATTTGAAATCATATTTGAAACGTTTCCCTCAAATTTATTTTTGAAATCATATTACAGAGTATTAGATGTTTGAGAGTAAGCTAGCATGGTTTGTATGTTAGAAAAAATTTCTTCAGGATGGGGGGTGACTGACTTGTCATGGTGTAGATATAATTTTTTTGAATTAGATATCTTTTCATTATCTAGATTGTCTCTTTTAGGAATAGAGATGAGATATGAAAACCAATCAAGGATTTCCTAGTATATGGATTTGTCATTTTCAAGAAATCTACAATAAATATGCATAACTCTTTGAAAGAAATCATCCACGGGTTTGTTTCCAATCCTACAGATTTATTCAAGTTCATTAAAGAGTTCATCATGATCATAACCTGCATCAACAGTGATAAATACTTACATGAATTGTTTCCAGCTATGTATCGATTTCATTGGTAATGTCCTAAACCAAGATTTAATCTGTCCTTCTAATGTGAGGATAAATAATCGACAAATTTCATTGTGTCGTGCAATGTTAAATTGATTAAGGTGTGTGATGCAGATACATTCCCTTCACCATCAAAAATTAAGTTTGAAAATAGATTAACTATCTTGACTGAGATGCCCCCTGAGTGTCTTGGAAGACTCAAAGGGTTATCCCATACAGATATGTGGATAGGAGCCATGGTCTGATTAAAAGAATTAATTGAAATGGCTCCACATGGGCATGCTTTTCATATTCCCTCCTTCTAGAACCAATTCTATTGACATACTCTGTGTGACCTTGATCAACAGTAGGGGTTACCCTTGGTGAGAAGTCCCAATTATACCTCACATCGTTTCAAATATGGAACCAATCTGGATTATGGCTAGACAACCATTTCTCATTTGGGGTTTACCAGTTTCAGCCCAGTCCACTGGTAATTATTTCTAAGATAAGGAAACAAATGCAACTAATTGAAGATACATGCATCTGGATGAAACTAAGGTAACCAAAATGCAAACATAGAACCATACATGCTCCTATCAATGGAATGGGAAATATTTCACATATAGCAGAGACAGGAATACGAATAAATAATTGCAAACCTAGAATATTCTATCATTTAAACAATCATTCATAGTCCTATGTACACAGATTCAGACACATATTCCTTGAAGAACAGAAATAAAAATGCAAAAAACATACATAAGAATAGTCTATAGTACACGATACATTCTTACACAACCTAAGTGCCAAGAAAATGTAGCAGAAAAGTACACAACAAGTGCAACACAAGAATCAGAGTTCTCAATAAAGAGCTTGGCCAAACAAGCTTCTCCTCATTAAAAGTTTCAGAAATAGTACATGAAAGATCAAAGAGCCAAAAGCCCTTCCTTTGAGTAGAATCCCCCTATTTATTGAAACTTAGCTTTATTTTTTTCCTTGTGTCTTCTCGACTCTTGACCTTCCATTTGGAAACTTTTGTCCTTATCCTATATGGAATTATGAGAGAATAATGGTAGCAAAAATGTTTATAATTTAATGTATCATACATTATATGCATTTACATTTTAAATTTATCTTTTAGTTATGGTGGGCCATCATGGATTTTGGCCCCATTTCACCTTGTACAATGTGATGAATAGTTTGTACACTATGGGTCTCTTTTCCTTGATGTTTGAGATTCATCCACCAAGGGATTTAGACTTATTCTCATGTCATTTCGGCCTGATTTCCTTCTGCTGATAGCTCCTCATGTGCTAATATATCAATCACCTCCTTTGTTGAACATTGTTTTCACAAAGATGTTGTTGTGTACCAATGATTTCTCCTTGTCCTAATGTATAATAGTTGTGTCTTTTTAGCTTAATATTTTACTATGTATTTAGATTTATGAGTATGATATTCCACTAGCTGGTACCAGAGCGTCAGTCAACACCAAATGTGTGAGTTGCTCATACATAACACTTAAAAATATAAATTAAAAGATACTCAAACATGAAGGAAATAATTGACAATTCATAGGAAATTTTGGATCTACTTCCATGAGTTTGATCTCTAGTCCCTTTGATGGTTGTTTCATGGACATCCTCATTGCAATGTCAGATATCGATTTCCTAGGTTTTCACAATATGCCAATGTTCAATCCTAACAATTATGACAATGGGTGAGGAATGTCATAAATACTATAATTGATAAGTTGTATATCGTGGTGAGACCTTTCCAACGCTATAAGGAGTGCACAAAACGGGTCTCGGAGTCAAAATTTATGGCCAAAATATGATCACATGTTCTAAGGAAAAAAATGTGTGATGAGCCCCAACACATGGTGTGTCGGTCAAGAAAGTGGATTTTCTATTGACATGCTCTATGTCAATGAGGAACAAAGATTTTGTGTTGATGTGTTGATGTAAGAGGCATATCTTTAACATTGTGTATACTCTGTGGTGTCGATAGTCGAAGAAGAATCTAAGACCGTGAAATATCACTGCAACATAAGCCATGAAAGGTTTTATAAGGCATGGTGAGTCAAAAATTTTAAAATGCAAGTGTTATCACATGAAGTTGTCATGGGTCAATTTTCTCCTTAGATTTTATTTTTTACCCATTAGTCTTTAAGTTTGTTTTATTTTTTCCTTTATGATTTTCTTAGGTTAGTATAAACAAATAAAGGCTTGGGATTTGGTTCACATTTTGACCCACACCTATGGTTTATACCCTAGGTTCATTTTGTGGTTTATATCCTTGACTCATCACTTGACTTGACAGCTAGCACTATCGACCCATGACTCTACCAACCTGACAAGTCACTCCATCCACTCATACACTTGATCCTTTCCACTCTCTCCCTTTTCCCGTTAAGGATTGAAATAAAACCTTGTAAAGGGCGCTGCCAATTCACTAGGTGTTTTCGTAGCATATCTTTGTACAGTGTGCCCCTTTACCATCATTCTCCATCATCAAGTTGATGTCATGTCTTTCATTTTTTTCATCACCCTTGACTTCAAAAGGAATATTATGATTTGGTCATTTATGAGGTTATAACTGTTTACCAAATTTGAAATCCTACTCCTCAAGCTCGACGTTGTTGAAACTACTAGTCCAGACAGAGCCGTGGATTGCGCTACAAAATTAATTGTTCGAGGTGAATTGGAGGCTGAGGTGTATGTAACAACTCCAGGCTTGCTGCAAATCTTCCATTATCGACTACAATGAGCAGGTATTTCATGAGCCATTCCAGCTACATTGCAGATCGTTAAGGTGTTTCTACCTTATCTTTTGGTAGCGCCTAGCACTACAAACATCATCTTCCCCCACCTACCAGCCTCTTTATCTCTACTTCCACAGTGCACACACTCCATAGCCATTTTCAAGTTGACTTTTTCCTCCACTAGAACTGAGACAATTTGCTTCAGGTTTTGAACGCCCATCTATCATCTTGGCTCACATTGTACACACTGCGCTACAGAAACCATTGCTAGACTGCGCTACGGATCCCTTGTGCCAGCACTGCAATTTCCCTGTCAAACCATTTCTATCTTCTACGCTCACAGCTCTAGCATTAGCTCTCATTTTTCACTGTGTCATCTTATAATTTCATCTCACAAGTCTACTTGGAGTGAGGAGTTAGGAGCCCTTGCATTTTTAATGATTTGATGACCTTGTATGATGGCTTGATGACATTCTAAAACCTAAACAGTGCAGTCTCCCTACATATCATTTCTCATAATATATTTTTCCCATTTTAAGCCATCAGACCAGTCTCTTGTTAATTCAGAAGTGAATTGGAGGAAAGCCCTGCAAGAACAATTAAGGGCCACCTGTCAAAACTTAAACACTTTTTGTATCTATTTGCTTTCCTTACCATCTCATAGCATTACAATTTTGACCTCCTACTTCTACCCATGGATACACCCCAAAGGAAGAAATCTCACAAGGGTGGGAGTGTGGTTAGGACTGGGCCTTCTGACATGCACTTATTTGATGTTGAGCCTATGATAAGGGAGGTTTTCCAAAGGGTTGGTTGCTTGTATTTCTGTCAAAACATGCATAGGGGACACCCTGAAGTAGCAAGGCAGTTTTCCTTAAACTTTTATGGCACTAAGACCAAGGTAGGAACCCTTGAAATGGAATTACATGAGGCCACTATCGCAGCAGCCACTGAGATACCCAACACTAGTGAGAGGTGGTTCAAATACATGATTCTCAATGCAGCCTTTTCCAAGGATTTCCTCAAGCCAGACTATATGAAAGACAATTTGTCTAAGGGAGTGCCTAATATCCACCTGGTTGAGGGTTTTGATACAATGTTGAAGATTATCCAGAGGTATTTTACGTGTGAGGAAAAATTCAACATGATATACCAATATCACATTAGGCTCTTGCTACATTTCACTAGTAAGGATTTGATGAATATCCCTTTTTATCTGTTCAGAATTATGGGAAAGATGGTTGATAGGGTCCAAGCCAAGTCCAAGGATGTGGACACTAGTGTTTTCCACTTTGGATTGATCAGGATGTTGGTTATGGAGGAGTTGAAGAAAAGAAACCTTTCATGGGAACAGTTCATTGTCTCTGTTAATCTGCAGCTAGATATAGCTTCTACCCCTCAATCCAGGATGTAGAGCCCTTTGCCAGCTAGTAGTGTTTCCCAAGCATAAACAAGTAAGAAGAGAAAGAGAAAACCAACTACCCAATATAAAGAAACCCCTAAGGAAATTGAAGAGGAATAGAGGGAGGTCCATCACTCCTCACAAATAGAATTTTCACCTCATCATGCACCTGAATTGGAAGAAGTTCCTTCATCAACCAAAACCATAGCCAAGAAGGGGAGAAAATTGCATTTCCCTTCACCTGTTGCAGCAGCTAAGACCAGAGTCAGGAGTCCTTTTACTAGATCATTAGCCCACAAGGAAGTTGTTGAAACATAAGTCATACCCAAGGCTTTAGTCCCAAAGAAAATTAAAAGTAAAAGTGACACTATTGGGAAGCCTATTGAGGTCATGACCAAAGCCTTTGTTCAGAAGAAAGAAAAAGGTAAGGGTGAAGCCACTGGGAATATTTTTGAATTAATCAACATCAACACTCTCCCTGATAATCCCACTTTCAAGAGATTGATTAGACAACTCAAGGATGCTAGAAAACAAGTTGTCCGTTTGAAGGAAGAAAGTTTGACTGAGAGAAGGAAGATGAATGAGCTCATGGACATGTACAACGAAACCCTAGATCTGGCAAGGTTTACAGCAAGAATATTCTTGCCTCTCCATAGGAAACTTAAGATTTTGTACAGGAAAAATAGAAGTATTCAGTCCCAAAACAGAAAGCTCAAAGAAGAATTGCAGCCCTTCAAGAATGATCTAGCCCAGAGGAACTTAAATGTTCCAGTACAAGCTGCAATAGAAAGAAATGAACCTGCAGTAGAGAGGAGTGCCCCTGCAAAATAAAGAGATGTTGCTATGACAAAGGGAAGTTCTCCTGCAACAAGGAGGAGTGCTATATTGAGAAAGTAAATGGAGAGTATGACAGATCCATTTTTTAGGGTGATTACTTTTTGCAAGCTTGAAGTGTTCAAGGAAGTATGATATTTTCACCAATGAAGGCATCTACAGGCTCATAGTCCATCAACTAAGAATTTTTGTGTTTTTTAAAAGTTGTTGCATCACATAGAAAAACACAGAGATTTTGTAATGCCTGGGGCTACAGAATAATCTACACACATTGTTTTGTAGTTTCTCTACCAAGGGCTCTATGGAATCTACAAAGCAATTTTACAAAGGGCACTACGAAATCTACAGAACAGTTTTACAAAGGGCGCTACGAAATCTGCAGAGAAGTTTTACAAAGGGTGCTATGGAATCTGCAGAGTAGTTTTATAGGAGGGCGCTACGAAATTGGCGACCGAATGCGCTACGGAATGGTGCTAGGAACTAGCCATTATAGTAAGAGGTTTTGAATTCATTGCTTCCTTTTGGCTTTGATGATTTGGAGGGAACCAAAGATCAATAGGTGGTATCTGGAGATCAACATACAAGCTTGGAGGACACATGGCACTGGAGAAGATGCGCCCAAGTAACAACAAGACATGTCATTCATATTTTTTTAGAGTTGTTGCCAACAGGATCCTTGATTTTAGCAGCTTTTTAGATCTGTTTGTACAGATGTTAGACTTGTATCTTTTTGTGGAGAATCCTAGGATAGGAAGGCAATCTCATACCTAAAGTTGTTGTCTACTATTTTGATTATAAATATATCATATGAATTATATGTAGGGTTTGAATGGTTGAGCAGAGCTCCCTATTTTGTAATATTTTGACTAAACAGAGTTGTTCTCTGGTTATGTATGAGACTTGAGATATTTTCATTAAAAGAAGTCACCTTCTATTCGTCATATTGTTTCTTCTTATTCTGAAATTCTCATGATTGGGTGATCCATATGAGATGTTGCAGTAGAGTTATAATGGATGTTTGATTATAATGTTGCTATGAATGTTTTTCATTGTTTTAAACTTTAAGTTCAAGAAGTTCTTGTGATTGAGTTTTTCTCCACCTAGCTGCTTGAAGGCCTGATGCTTATAGTAGAATTGTTCACCTTCCTCACTAAGTCTTCCTTCTATTCACCTTTATCCTTTAACCACGGACTGAAGTTAATCAAAACCTCATTTTCGTATGCATGCTAGCCTAGATTTCTGTGTTAAAACATTCTTATGCTGAGTTTTGTCCATTTGACCTTTAATCATTAATTTACATTTACAAACCTTTTGATGGGTACTGGGCTTATCCTCTTGCAATTTGAGGGTGAGTCTCATTGCTAAAATTCTTGGCGTCATTTTCGGGGACGAATTGAAGACATTTACATGGGATTGAACGACAAAGCAATATTGATTCAGAAGGTGCATTAGAAATCAGTACATTGAAGATTGCATCTTGCACCTGGAAACTCCACTCTTTCAGTTGTGGCTACCAAAGGCCAAAACACGAGGTCTACTCTACATCTACTTATGGAAACACATGAAGTTGACCCAGAGAAGATTATAAATAAAGGAAAATCTTCTCAAGAAGGATTTTTATCAGCTGTACCGGGTACTTCTATTCATTTACATGATTCTACTTTTAAAACTCTAGTAGCTATATCAAATTCTCCTCTTCTACCCTCTGTTGAAGTTTCTAGAAATTTGGATTTTGAAATTTTTTCTATTGAATACTCTTCTTTTAGCCCCAAATTGAAAGAAGAGAGTTTTGAAACCATTGCCTCTCCTGATGTTGTAAGTTGGTTTAGACTTGAGATCTTAGAAGATTTTCCTTCTTTGGGCCTTCCTACTCCTCCTCCTATCAAAGTTGTTGTGACTAAAGAGGAGGAAACCTCTTTTCCCTTGGACCCTATACCATATTCCTCCAAGACTCAACCTCTTCAACTAAAATCTGAAACCTCTCCATCCAAGCTCCATTTTTCTCCAAAAATCCAAGTTGTAGTTGTACCTGTCAATACTCCATCTCCCCCTTGTTCTCCTACAGTTCACAACCCAATGGCAGGTTCTAACCTTCCTAGAAATAGGATGGATGCCATAGTGGTTGTTAGGTATGCCCCTCTTGTTTTAACTCAGCCTATGAATGCTCTCCTAGTTGGAGACTACCTTAAGTACATGCCCAAGTTCACAGGGGAGGAAGACATAACTGTAGAAGAACACCTTGCATCTTTTTATAGTTATGCAGATAATCTTAAAATTGAGAATGAGGATGTATGGATGAGGGTATTTGTACAGAGCCTTGATGGTGAGGCTAGAAAATGGGTCAGGGGCTTGACTCATGGATCTATTGTTGGGATTGAAGCTTTGGATGATGATTTCTTGAAGCATTGGGGGGGATAAAAAGGATTTCCTTTATTATATTACATAATTTGGGTCACTTAAGAGGAAAGAGGGAGAATCTATTTCAGACTTCTCAAAAATATTTAATAAAATGTACAACAGTATTCCCACTGAAATAAAGCCTACATAAACCTCTGCCAAGATTACCTATGCCAGTGCTTTTGACCCTAATTTTCGCGTCATGTTGAGAGAAAGAAGATCTACCTCTCTAGCTCATATGCAAGATGCAGCTTTGGAAGTAGAGTCTAACACATTTGCAGCTGACAAACTTAGGGGAAAATCTGATAGAGACAGAAGGAAAGGTAGGGTTGAAGCTTCAACCTCAGAATCCCTTGTTCTCCACCCTCAAGTTGATGAACTTACAAAATTGTTAAAATCACTTCCTGCTGAAATGGAGAAGTTGAAACTTGAAGGAAAATAGAACTATAGGAACACACAAAATTTTGATAATAGAGGTAATTTCAAAATACCAAATAATGCCCCTCAGTTCCTCCAAAGAGATCAAAGAAATAGGGATAGGGATGATCAAAAAGTCCAAACCCCTCTCCAAAATAACCTTGTTGTTGATGAAGAAGGAGAGGATGAAGAAACTGATCCTGAAATCCATTGTCTTGGTGACACCTCTACATCTCCTCATTTAACCCAATCTACATATGAAGAGTCTCTCATGGATAGTTAATTAAATGAATTGAGTAAAGGGGAAAAAACCAATGACAATCCAAGTAAATAAAACCTAAGATCAAAAAAGAAAGAGGGAAATAATGACACTTGTGATTATCCCACTAAAATATAAAATTATGCTAAGGTTGTGGCAGCTAGCAACAAAGAAAAAGATGCACAAAACCCTCAGGTATTGGTTAAGATCCCTACCCTAGAAGTTAAGGAGATTATGAAATATCCATCCTCTTTTAGCTTTGAGAGTGAGATTCAAAAAATTAAAATCCTTGTACCTTTTTTGGAGTTGATTAAGAATGATGAATTAAAAAGGTATCTTTTCAAAATGATGCAGCCCGAGTCTTCCTCTAATTCCACATATTCAGTGAACCTTCAAGATCAAAAAACATCAGTCATACTGGGACCTTTGGTCGAGGATAGGGATGACTCTTCCCCTCCTTTCTACACATCATTAAACATTCATGATAAAGTGTTGCACAACTGCTTGATCGACTCAGGGGCATCCCATAACCTCATGCGTAAGACTATCATGGATGAGCTTGGGATGGAAATTACAAAAAATTACCATGACCTATATTCATTTGATTCCAGGAAAGTGAAGTGTCTTGGGGTTATTAAAGACCTAGTTGTTACCCTGTTCCAATTTCCAATGAAAAGTGTGGTCATGGATATTGTGGTGGTTGATGTCCCCCCTAAGTTTGGAATTCTCTTGTCAAGATCTTGGATCAAAAGACTAAGGGGAAATTTGCATATGCACCTTGCATATTCCACCATTCATGTGTTTGGGGGAGAACATATAAGGCTTTATAGGGAGGCACAACTAGCCTACATCATCAGTGATGAAGCAAATCCTACCAACCACCCTATTTTTTCAATTGATACTAATTTAGGATCCAGTATATTGCAGCTCATTGATGCTCCTCAACCACCTATTGAAATCAGAAAACAATGCATTACCTCTTGTGAATATCCTCTTCCTAATGCCTCTATTTGGAAGATGTTTTTTGATGGGGCCTCTTCTAAGGAAGGTGTTGGTGTTGGGGTAGTCTTTATTTCCCCTACCCAAGAGATCATATATTTGTCTTACAAGCTTGAATTTGAAACTACAAACAATGTGGTAGAATATGAGGCTCTTGTTTTGGGTTTGAGGGTTTCTAAAGACATGAGGATATAAGAGCTAGTAGTGTTTGGAGATGTTGAATTAATTGTTCATCAAGTCAAAAATTTGTATCAAGCTAAACACCCCAGGTTAAGGACTTATTGAAATGAAGTTTGGGATCTTGTTGATAGTTTCTTCTAGATTTTAATATCTCATTTGTTCCAAGAGAGGAGAACACTATGGCAGATTCTTGGGTTGTTTCAACAAGTAATTTTAGAGTTCCTTTGCCCCCTAAAATCAAATATGATGTGGAAGTGAAGTATATACCCTCTATACCTGACAATGTCAAACATTGGAAGTTTTTTTAGGATGATCTTGAGATAAAAAGATTCCTTGAGACTTTGGATGAGTTTTTTGCCTTACATAGTGATCAAGATCATGATTACAAAAAAATCCCTTATGCTGATATTTTTCTGAATAAAATTGTTGACCATCATATTGTTCAGTTGCCCAGTAACCATATTCCAAAAGGACTAGTCCCCTTGGAGAGATTGTTTGACAAAAATGATGTTGTTGTAAAGGTTAAAGGTTCAACTAAAAATGTTGATGTGACTAAATGCAATTTAGGTACAGAAGAGGATAAGAGGATCCAAAGTATGTGAAGTTTTCTAGTAGCTTGTCAAAGGAACAAAGGGATGAGTATGTAAAGATTTTAAAGGAGTTTGCTGATGTGTTTTCCTGGAAATATGAAGATTTATGAACATATGACACAAACATTATTGAACATAAGATCCCTTTGAAAGAGGAGACCAAGCCTTTTAGGGAGAAACTCATACGGATAAATACCATGATGTTGCCTATTATGGAAAAAGAAGTGAAGAAGTTGTTGGATTCCAAGATCATCATTCCTTTGATATACTCTGAGTGGGTGGATAACTTGGTCCCTGTGAGGAAGAAAAATGGGGAAATTAGACTATGTGTTGATTTCAAGAATTTGAATAGAAGCTCCAAGAAAGATAATTACCCCTTGCCAAAGATGGAGCACATTTTGCATAGTGTCATGGGTTCATCTAGGATGTCTATGATTGATGGTTTCTCTAGCTACAATTAGATCTATGTATTTCCTGAAGATAGAGAGAAGACATCCTTCACTACTCCTTGGGGCACATTCATGTATGCTAAAATTCCCTTTGGATTGATGAATGCAGGAGCAACCTTTCAGCGAGCAATGGATATTTCCTTTATTGGGGAAAAGGAAAAATTTGTGGTCATATACCTAGATGACATTACAATGTTCTCAAAACATGATAAAGAGCATTAACATCATTTGAAAAGGGTCTTCCTGAAGTGCAGAAATTTTGGTCTCTCTGTCAATACTAAGAAGTCTTTGTTTGCTATGAAGGAAGGTAAGTTATTGGGGCACATTGTATCAGCAGAAGGGGTAAAAATTGATCCAAGAAGAGTAGAGGCCATATAGACCTTATCTCTTTCTAGATCCAAGAAATAAGTTCAATATTTCTTGGGGAAAATCAATTTTCTAAGAAGGTTCATCTCTAACTTTGCTAAATTGGTGAAGTACATTACAACCATGCTTAGGAAAGGAAATGAGGTGAAATGGACTATTGAGGCTCGATATTCTTTTGATCAAATGAAAAATTCCTTGATTGAAGCATCTGTGCTCATCATCCCTGACTATTCCAAGGAGTTTCTGATATTTCCTTTGCCTCATTTGACACATTAGTTGTTGTTTTGTTGCAGAAAAATACAGAAGGGTTAGAGCGGCCTATTTCCTTTTTTAGTAGAGCATTGAGGGATGCAGAAATGAGATATGATATCATGGAAAAGAAGGTGTATGATTTGGTCAAAGCCCTCAAGGATTTCAAAGTATATGTTCTACATTCAAAGATTGTTTCTTATGTGCCCTCAGCCTCAATGAAAGAGATACTTATCCAACCTGGTATAGATGGGAAGAGGAGAAAATGGATTGCCAAAATTATGGAATTTGACCTTGAAATGAAACCCACTAAACTAGTGAAAGGCCAAGGTTTATCTAGGTTGTTGGCTGAATCAAATTGCAAAGTTTTAGGGGTTAATTTCATGAACATAAACTCAGAAAATCAACAAGCTAATTTTGCTGATAAAATCTCTCATATCAGCCCAAATTTGGCAGAATGCACTTGGTATAAAGACATCATATATTTTCTACAGAAGTTGTAGCCTCCTGATGGTTTGGAAAAGAACAAGGTAAGAGCTTTGAAGATTAAAGCAATCAGATATTGTCTCATTGATCATGTCTTGTATTGGAAAGATCCTCTAGGAGTTCTTTTGAGATGTCTAGATCCACAGGAGGCCCAAAGGGCCATGACTTGTTTTCATGACAGCTTATGTGGGGGCCATCACTTCTGGAGAACCATAGCCTATAAGATCCTCAGAGTTGGGTATTTCTAGCCTAGCCTTTTTACTAATGTTTGTGCAAATATTAGAGCTTGTGTAAAATTCCAAAAGTTTTTTGGAAAGAAGTGGCTCAAGTATTTTCCTTTGAAGCCTGTGGTGGTTTCTAGACCTTTTCAACAGTGGGGTCTTGACTTCATTGGGGAAATCCATCCAGATTCAAGTGGTCAACATAGGTGGATTTTGACTACCACTGATTATTTCACCAAGTGGATAAAATCCATTCCTACAAGGAATGTCTCCCACAAGGTAATCAATAGTTTTCTTGAGGATATCATGTCAAGATTTGGTTGTCCAAGCAAGATTGTTACTGACAATGTTGCCTCCTTCAAAGATGAATCATTGATCAAGTTCTATGAATAGTATGGGATTACATTAGTCCATTCTACTCCTTACTAACCCCAAGGAATGGTTTGGAAGAGTCCTCTAACAAGAGCCTCATAAAGATCATCAAGAAATTGTTAGAAGACAACAAGAATGCATGGGAATCAAAGCTAAAAATTTCCTTATGGGATGATAGAGTTACAAAAAAGAGGTCACTTGGTGTTTCCCCTTTTTATCTTGTATGTGGGGTGGAGGCTATATTTTCTACTCATCTTGCCTTCCCTGTGGAAAAATTCCTCCAGGACTACCAAGGAGAACCTAATGATATGGTCAGGAGGACACAACAGCTCATAGAAGTATAGTATACTAGGGAGCACCTACTTGATAAAGCACAGGACCATCAACAGAATATCAAGAAATCCTTTGACAAGAAGGTAAGCAAAGAAGATTTACAGCTGGGAGATCTAGTTCTCAAGTGGGATGCACCCAAGAAAGACAAAGGAAAACATGGTAAATTTGAAGCCTTGTGGATTGGTCCTTTCATGATTTATGAGGTATTTTCAAATAACACTTATAAATTGCAGAACTTGGAGGATTCTAAAGTTTTTGGTGGCCCTATCAATGGGCACTTTCTGAAGAAGTATTTTACTTAAGCCATGAGTGGCTTTCCATTCATTGTAAATATCACTTTTTCTTTTTCATTTTTGTTGAATAAATGACCCCATAGCCCTACAACTCCAGGCTTGCTGCAGATCTTCCATTATCGGCTACAATGATCAGGTACTTCATGAGCCATTCCGGCTACATTGCTGATCATTAAGGTTTTTTTGTCCTATCTTTTGGTAGAGCCTAGCGCTACAAACTTCAACTTCTCTCACCTACCAACCTCTTTACCTCTTCTGCCACACACTCCATAGCCATTTCATGTTGACTTTTTCCTCCACTAGAACTGAGACAAATTTCTTCAGGTTTTGAATGCCCATCTATCATCTTGGCTCACATTTTCCACACTGTGCTATAGAAACAAATTCTAGAATGGGCTACGAATCCCCTGTCCCAGTGCTGCAATTTCCCTGTCAAACCATTGCTATCTTCTACGCTCAGAGCTCCAGCATTAGCTCTCCTTTTTCACTATGTCATATTATAATTTCATATCACAAGTATACTTGCAGTGAGGAGTTAGTAGCCCTTGCATTTTTAAAGCTTTGATGACCTTGTATGATGGCTTGATGACAGTCTAAAACCTTAACAGTGCATTCTCCCTACATATCATTTCTCATAGTATCGTTTCCCCATTTTAAGCCATCAGACCAGTCTCTTGTTAATTCAGAAGTGAATTGGAGGAAATCCCTGCAAGAACAATTAAGGACCACCTGTCAAAACTAAAACACTTTTGGTATCTTTTTGCTTTATGTACCATCTCATAGCATTACAATTTTGACTTCCTTCTTCTACCCATGGATACACCCCAAAGGAAGAAATATCACAAGGGTAGGAGTGTGGTCAGGACTGAGCCTTCTAACATGCACATGTTTTATACTGAGCCTATGATGAGGGAGGTTTTCCAAAGGGTTGGTTGTCTATATGTATGTCAAAACATGCAAAGGGGACACCCTAGAGTAGCAAGGTAGTTTTCCTTAAACTTTGATGGCACTAAGACCAAGGTAGGAACCCTTGAAATGGAGGTATCTGAGGCCACTATTGCAACATTCACTGAGATACCCAACACTAGTGAGAGGTGGTTCAAATCCATGATTCTCAATGCAGCCTTTTCCAAGGATTTCCTCAAGCCAAACTATCAAAAAGACAATTTTTCTAAGGGAGTGCCCAGGAGCCATCTGGTTGATGGTTTTGATAAAATGTTGAAGATTATCCAGAGGTATTTTACATGTGAGGGAAGATTCAACATGATATACCAATATCACATTAGGATCTTTCTACATTTCACTGGTAAGGATTTGATGAATATCCATTTTTATCTGTTCAAAAGTATGGGAAAGATGGTTGATAGGGTCCAAGCCAAGTCCAAGGTTATGGACACTAGTGTTTTCCACTCTAGGTTGATCAGGATGTTGGTTATGGAGGAGTTGAAGAAAATAAACCTTTCTTGTGAACAGTTCATTGTCTCTGTCAATCTGCAGCTATATATAGCTTCTACCCCTCAATCCAGGATAGAGAGCCCTTTGCCAACTTGTAGTGTTTCCCAAGAAAAAACAAGTAAGAAGAGAAAGAGAAAACCTACTACCCAAGACAAAGAAACCCATAAGGAAATTGAAGAAGAAGAGAGGGAGGTCCATCACTCCCCACAAAGAGAATTTTCACCTCATCCTGCACCTGAATTGGAAGAAGTTCCTTCATCAACCAAAACCACAACCAAGAAGGGGATAAAATTGAATTTCCCTTCACCTGTTGCAGCAACTAAGACCAGATTCAGGAGGCCTTTTACTAGATCATCGGCCCACAAGGAAGTTGTTGAAACATAAGTCATACCCAAGGCTTTAGTCCCAAAGAAAATTAAAAGTAAAATTGACACTATTGGGAAGCTTATTGAGGTTATGACCAAAGCCTCTGTTAAGAAGAAAGACAAAGGTAAGGGTGAAGCCACTGAGAATCTTGTTGAATTCATCAACATCAGCACTCCCCCTGATAATCCCACTTTCCAGATATTGATTAGACAACTCAAGGATGCTAGAAAAGAAGTTGTCCATTTGAAGGCAGAAAGTTTGATTGAGAGAAGGAAAATGAATGAGCTCACGGACATGTACAATTAAATCCTGGATCTAGCAAGGTTTACAGCAAGAAGATTCTTGCCTCTCCATAGGAAACTTAAGACTATGTACAGGAAAAACAGAAGTATTCAGTCCCAAAATAGAAATCTCAAAGAAGAATTGAAGCCCTTCAAGAATGATCTGGCCCAGAGGAACTTAAATGTTCTAGTACAAGCTGCAATAGAAAGAAATGAACCTGTAGAAGAGAGGAGTGCCCCTGCAAAAGAAAGAGATGTTTCTATGACAGAGAGAAGTTCTCCTACAACAAGGAGGAGTGCTAGATTGAGAAAGTAAATGGAGAGTATGACAGATCCATTTTTTAGGGTGATTACTTTTGCAAGATTGAAGTGTTCAAGGAAGTATGATATTTTCACCTATGCATGCATCTATAGGCTCATAGTCTATCAACTAAGACTTTTTGTGTTTTTGAAAAGTTGTTGCATCACACAGAAAAACACAGAGATTTCGTAGCGCATGGCACTACGGAATCGTCTACACAAAATGTTTTGTAGTTGCACTACCAAGGGCACTACGGAATCTGTAGAGTAGTTTTACAAAGGGCACTATAGAATCTACAAAACAGTTTTACAAAGGGCGCTACAGAATCTGCAGAGTAGTTTTACAAAGGGTGCTATGAAATTTGTAGAGCATTTTTATAGGAGGGCACTACGAAATTGGCTATTAAATGCGCTACATAATGGTGCTACGAACTGGCCATTACAGTCAGAGGTCTTGAATTTGCTACTTCCTCTTGGCTTGGATGCTTTGGATGGAACCAAAGATCAACAGCTGGCAGCTGGAGATCAACATACAGGCTTGGAGGACACATGGAACTAGAGAAGATGCACCCAAGCAACAACAAGACATGTCATTCATATTTTGTTAGAGTTGTTGTCAGCATGCTCCTTGATTTTAGGAGTTTGTTAGATATGTTTGTACAGATGTTAGACTTGTAGATTTTTGTGGAGAATCCTAGGATAGGAAGGCTAGCTCGCACCTCTAGTTGTTGTCTATTGTTTTGATTATAAATACATCAGATGAATGATATGTAGGGTTTGAATGGTTGATCAAAGCTCCCTATTTTGTAATATTTTGACTAAACAGGGTTGTTCTCTGGTTATGTATGAGACTTGAGATATTTTCATTAAAAGAAGTCATCTTATTTTCATCATCTTGTTTCTTATTATTCTAAAATGCTCATGATTGGGTGATCCATATGAGATGTTGTGGTAGTGTTATAATGGATGCTTGATTATAAGGCTGCTATGAATGTTTTTTAGTGTTTTAAGATTCAAGTTCAAGAAGTTATTGTGACTGATTTTTTCTCCACCTAGTTGCTTGAAGGCTTGATGCTTATAGCAGACTTGTTCACCTTCCTCACTAAGTCTTCCTTCTATTCACCTTTATCCTTTAACCACTTACTGAAGTTAATAAAAACCTCATTTTCTTATGCATGCTAGCCCAGATTTTTGTGTTAAAACATTTTTATGTTGAGTTTTGTCCATTTGACCTTTAATCATTAATTTACATTTACAAACCTTTTGATGGGTACTAGGCTTATCCTCTTGCAATATGAGGGTGATTTAGTGCTAACAACATGGATTATGTTTTAAGTGGGGGGTGTATGGTTGAGGTTTTGAGTCCCCCACTTTACCTTATTGATCATGAAATAAAAGGGGGTTGAATGGGCCAACCCCCTCACCCACCTCATACTCTATGTATAATGAAATAAAGAGGGGATTCGAATGCACCATGCCCACCCCCCTCGACCTCAATCCTTTTATTAAATAAACATTTTATTGTTTCATTAAGCCCAAAACATAATACCTTACACCTATTTCTTGCACGTTTATTTCATATTCAAAAAACATGGTGGAGGTTGGATCGCGTTTGGGTGCCAAAACATCAGAGGTAGAATCCATTTTAAATTTTGATCCGTAGAGATTGGATCATGTTTGGGTGCCGACATAGAAGAGGTGGAATCCATTTTAAATGTTGGTGCATGAGGGTTGTATCATGTGGTTTTCGTATATGGAGGGGGTTCTTTAAACCTTAATACAAAGGGGGAGGGGTCATGTGGGTCATGAAGTTGTGCCCATCCCCCCCATCCACCTCAAACTTAATGTATAATAACATAAAGAGGGGAGGGGTTGAATAGGCCATGACCACCCCCCTCCACCTCAATCATGACTTATACAACAATTACCTCCACATATTAAACTTCCACTTCCACAAATTAAACATTAAACTTATGACTTTAACCTCATGAACTTTTGTTACATGTTAGATTTGTGTATAGGTACCAGATCCTGATCTTGATTTTACCTCCGGTGTGTCAAATCTCAATCTCAATTTTACCTCCAGTGTGTCAAATCTCAATCATGATCTTACCTCCACTTATGTTTCAATTGTGAAAAAAAGGGCACATGTTTAGACAAAGTTTTTGGTTTTAAAGTTTAAAAACAAAGGGTGCATGGGTTGTATGGAGATGTAACATCCCCACTATAATCCCTAGTTTAATTTATGAATATGTACAAACGATGTAAATGTGGACGTATTTTATGTTTTTAAATAAATAAAATGTGATGCCAGCTGTTGGAGACTATGGACAGATATGGGTGTTGATTTTTCCACAACATAAGAGAGTGTCTAAGAGGAATCCAAAGGGGAAATTAATTATGGGTATTAATTCAACCCATTTTCCTTAATTTTATTACCATTGGAGATAACTTCTAATTTTTGTTTCAATGTATGAGATCCCAATCATTAAAGTTATGTAAGAGGATGGGTGTGAGAGTCACATACCATAGTTATAGGAGAGCATGGGGCTAACGTACATTCAACATTAGGTAGAACAAGCAGTCAATTGTCTTTGGAAAATAAAGGAAATTCGTATGGGTAGCTACAAGCAGTTTTTACACATTGATTTTTACATGAAAAATAAGCAAAGAGCATAAAAGGGAGCATTGTAAATAAAGCAATAAGGTTCGGCAAATTATAGAGCATATTGGAGCGTATTGGAGCACTTTGGAGCTGAAGATTGAAGAGTCATGTTGTCAAGACTGAAGAATGAACTCTTGTGTGAGGTGCACTGTAACAACAAGTGTTTGTTTTTGTTGCTAGTAGTTTTCTTGGTAGTGAGTTCCCTTGAGTTCTCAGTAGAGAGATTCCTAGTTAGTTGTGCAAGAGAGACCCTAATAAACAAATGGGACGCCTGATGGACTAAGAGCAATGAAGGGGTACATTCCTTGGGTTGGGCAAGTCAAGAGGAAGAGAGATAGAAGAAATTTGGGATAGCTATAGGCGAACACCAGTGGGTTGTGTGATATTGAGTTGTGAGTGGACAGTGAGAGACACCCTTTTCTTGTGGATTCCTAGCCCCAGCTCAAGGGTGACTTGCTGTTGAGATTTGGAACAACAAGTCTACGGTTGGATATAACGTCCTTCCCGTGCAGCTGGTTGTACAACTATTTTTAAAATATAATCTTTTATCTATTTTCCTGTGTTAATTTATGAGTTTAACTGTTGTTCATTTTACTCTGTGCATGAGAATGACTTATATGCTATTGTGGTGAAATTATTGGTTGCATTTACGTTTTTAACTAGCATGGACAACTGCATGAACTTGATTTTCATGTTGTTCATAATTTGTTGTTTAAATTTTTTTGTTAATCGACTTTAGTAGTGATGGTAACGAGATTTTGACGTGGTGCTCGAATTGTCACATGTGCTTTGAATAGTTGTTGTGCATAATACAAAGCAGGTTGTGCACGTTGTGAATAGTTCTCACGTGCAGTACAAAGGTTGTTGCACGCACGATTTTTCTGAATGAGGACGCAACAATCATGTTCATTTAGAATGATGTAGATGCATTTAATTATATGGTATCAAACAATGGTTAAGTCTGTGTATAATTCGTAGCTGGTAAGCGACAAAAATTTAGTTAGCAGAATTTTTTTGAATTTATGTGTATTTTCTGCAAGTAATGTTCCTCAATTAAATTGGGGGACATTATAGGAGAGGTTTAAAACATATAAAAAATAGTTAGAAGGGGAAATCATGGGTTGTGGACCCCTTCCCATCCACATCACCCTTAAAACGATTGTCTTTGATTTAACCTTTTAACCCCATTTCATAAAACAAAGGAAACTCCAGTAAAAAAAAATAAAAAATTATGTGTTTTATTTATTAAACTTTGTTTTATTATTTGAAATATGTTTTAAATGACTTTAAATCATCTTTCCTTTTAAACAAGTTTCCAACAAAAAAATGCATATTGGTGTGAATCGAAAAATGCTAACCGATGTTTAACGTCGGTGAAGGGGATTTTGACACAACTTAACATGATTTCAAACGTTCATATCTGGCTCATACAATGTCAGATTGGGGTTTCATTTTTTGTGATGCAGAGACCACGAGGAGAGGTTTCTAATGAGAGGACTTACCACTTCATTCAAGCATTGGAGTAGTTTCATGGTTATTGAGGCTTACTTGGAGGAAAATCCTTAGTGATAGTTTTGAAACTTCTTGATCCAGGTGGATATCGGTGGCCACCCACCTCTTCCAACTGGCTCACACATAGTTTTCATCTTGGCAGTTTTTTTCTAGCTTTTTGGGTCCTAAACTTCCAAGGTCATTTTGAGGCCCTAAGCAACATTGTTTGGGCTCGCTACAGTCACACTATATATAGAGTGGGAGTGTGACAACAAAATGTGTAGTCCTCGAATAGACCTTTCCAATGGGATATTGTGCGCCTAAACTGGAGATCATATGCAAAAGTTACAACCCCGGGAAGTTGATGTATCAACTTACCCCATCGGGTCCCACATGAATTTTGGCGCTTCATCTCCTAGGGTTAGATTTTTCGATGTCTAGAGTTTTTTAATTACTCCTTGATGTTAAAAAGTCTTGGAGGCCTCATTATAATGTGCTCACGAGAATGCGCGTAGCCGCCACATCTCTTCTTAGATATTATCTACCACCATTCGAGAAAGATTGTTTCATTCGACATTTTACAGTTTCAATAGATTTATTTATTGAATAGAAG
This sequence comes from Picea engelmannii, assembly GCA_009831015.1. Classification (NCBI taxonomy): domain Eukaryota; kingdom Viridiplantae; phylum Streptophyta; class Pinopsida; order Pinales; family Pinaceae; genus Picea; species Picea engelmannii. Next base: position 134,212 of record ML809376.1, read on the forward strand.
TTAATTTTCATTGTATCTATGTTATTGTTCTCTCTATATTTGTGTTAATGTTATAGATCTTTGTTTCATTTCGTTCATCTCATAAATCCGGATCACTTCTCGACCTCAGATTTTGATTTCTCCATTGGAGTTGGTATCGTAATCCTGCAAGACATATAGTTATCCTATTTCATATGCAAAAAAATTGCTTTGACTAGTATCCAAAATTGCAAGCAAAGGCATTTTTTAATGAAATTTTTGACCCCATTCTTGCTACTTCTTTGCTCGAATTCAGCTCTGTCAATTCCTTGAACATCTGTGTTATATAGAAATTTAATATATCCATTCAATTTGAGTTCATCTATCAATGGATGACAAGTATTATCCAGTGAAAATGGTCCATTGACGTTTGGAGAACTTGACACTGAATATGCGATATGAATACCAATTCTTCTCTGAGATGCAATTAAAAGCCAGCTTGTGCCTTACGGACTCTGTAATCAATCCATATAACAATAAATGACACTTTCATAATTAGGGTTAGTCATAGAATCAAGAGGACCAAAATGTACATGAAGATGTCATAGGCATAATAAAAGTTTCTAGCGACACAAACAAACTCACCAAGATTATTATAAAATTAACGATGACTATGACATGACATCAATCAAAATTAGCAGGAAATCAATGTTAGTCATTCAATCGGACTCGAAATGCTTAATCATTGATAATCAAAAGAACTTGACTAATTATTGCAGCGAAAAGGATCTAAGTTGGAAGAATTTTGGAGAGGTCTTAAAATGTGAGTGTCTCATCAATACGGTCTATTCCGCTGAGAAAAGAAAGTTTACTTCTTATATGCCCAGTATCGGCAAGGGATGGACATATTCTTTCGGTGTCTCAATCGAAGAATATTAAATATGCATCGATGAACATTGTGTATCAACGAAAGATAGAGTATGCGCGTAGATACCTTATATATCGGTAGGTGGGAGTGATCTTCAAAATTGCTAAAAATGGTCAACTTTGAAGGGAAAGAACATAATATTTGACTTTAACATTTGATGAAAGAGTTTTGAAGGTTTTCAAGTAGCAAAATGTAATAGGGGGGGGCAATTTCTTCTCTTAGAGTAATGGTTTTTTGAAGCGAAGAGAAGAAATTAAGGGAAGGTGTTGTTGTTGGAACAACAGAAAATCAAGATGTTGAGAACTGACAATGGAAGTGAATTCCATGGTAAATATTTTGAGCATTTCTGCAAGCAATGTGGCATAGCATGCCAAAATACCATTCCATATACCCCTCAACTAAATGGATTTACTGAAAGAATGAACAAGACATTGATGGAAAAGGAAAGGAGCATGATCAGTAGTGTCGGTCTGGCATGGGAATTCTAGGCAGAGGAAATCAACACTCCCAATTATGTGGTAAATATTTATCCTTCATTAGTGCTAGTCGACTCAACTCCATATGAGGTATGGTTTGGAAAGAAGCCTTCACTTTCACATCTCCTATTTTTTGGTTGTGATGATTTTATGCATGTTCCCAAGGAAAAAAGGAACAAGCTGGACAATAAGGAAATCAAGTGCTTTTTCATTGATTACAAGGATGGAATGAAAGGATATAAACTATGAGATCCGGTGAAAAGGAAAATAATTTACATTCGAGTTGTGATCTTAAGGGAAGTTGGAGGTACTGCCAGGACTGAAGGGGATCAAATGGAGAAAGAAACAGAGAAGTTGGTGTCTGAGCTGAGAAACAACAAACATGATTCATACGAGTCGACTAAATCAAATGAGGAGGTGGAAATACATACTCTGATTGTAAGGAGGTCTAGATGAGTAAGGAAACCAACTGAAAGGTATATTCTATTGGATTTCCATTCTGCATTTGTGTTATCTTCCATCGATGATAATCCCAAGTTGGTAAGGGAGGAAGTTGACTTGATAGAGGGTAAACTATGGAACGAGGCCATAGTCAAAGAAATGGAATCCTTTCAAAAGAATGAGACATGGGATTTGGTCGAAGTACCTATGAAAGGAAACATGTCATTAGCAAGTGGGTGCTCAAGAAAAAGTTGAACATGACATGTCAAGTCAAGAATTTCAAAGCTCTATTGGTAGCAAAAGGCTATTACCAAGTTGAGGGAGTCGACTTTGGTGATATTTTCTCTCATGTTGCAATATAAACTTCCATTATAGTACTAATGTCTCTAGCTACAACACTTGATCTTAAAATAGAGAAAATGGATGTGAAGACAACGTTCCTACACGGGGACCTGCAAGAAGAAATATACATGAAAGAACATGAAGGATTGCAGTAAATGGAAAGAAAGAGTTGGTGTGCAAGCTGAAGAGATCCTTGTATGGTCTAAAGAAATCACCAAGGATGTGGTACCAAAAGTTAAACACATACATCCTTAGTTTTGGATTTGTGAGAAGCAAGGTTGATCACCCAAGGAAGAAGGTACTTGTTTCATATATGTAGCTTTGTATGTGGATGACATGATGTTGTCTAGAAACAACATGGATGCTATAAAGGAGGTGAAGATGCAGCTATCCTCCAAGTTCAACATGAAGGATATCGATGCTCCTAAGTTCATTATGGGAATGGAGATTAAAAGAGATTGGGAAATTAGAAATCTTTGGTTAAACCAGAGGAATTACATTAAAACGTTCTTAAAAAGTTTCAACATGTAGGAGTATTGCAAATCACTCAAGGTACCTATTTATGTGGGGGGGAAACTAACTCTTGAACAGTGTCTAAAGGAACATGAAGAAATAAAATACATGGCACATGTTCCCTATGCTAGTGATGTTGGTAGTCCGATGTATGCTATGGTCTACACTCAACCAAACATTACTCATGTTGTGGGAGTATTAAGAAGGTACATGTCGACACCTAGGAAGGAGCACTGGAATACTGCTAAGAAAGTGTTCAAATACTTGCATGCTAGAACAGAGTATGTAATCTATTACCAAAAAAAACATAAAATTGACAAGGAAATGAATGCACATGGCTTTGTTGACACCAATGGGGCCAACGATCTTGATGGAAGGAGGTCAACCAATGGATATGTGTTCAGATTTTTTGGTGGAGTAATCAGTAAGATGAGTAAGAGATGGGTGGTAGTATCTTTTTCGACGATAGATGATGAATACATGGTGGCCACTCATGCAAGAAAGGAAGCGGTTTGGTTGCAAATATTGTGTCCAAGGATTGTGTTTGAATAACAAGCCATGAGGATAAATTGTGACGGTCATTATGAAATTTTTCTTGGCAAAGAATCCAAATTACCATTAAAGAAAAAATCATATTGATGTACAATACCATTTCATAAGAGACATGGTGGAAAATAAGAAGGTATTGTTGGAGAAGGTAGAAACTTTGGAAATCGTTGCAAACTCTTTGACCAAGTCTGTGAGTGATGTGAAGTTTTCTTGGTGTAGAGAGGAAATGGGAATTAGTGTCCTAGGTCAGCGAATGAAAGTTCTATTTCTTTTTTTTCTGCAAATAACACAACAAGTGGGAGAATGTTGGGTTTTTATATTCTTTGTAGTGGAATCTTAGTCAACCAACTAGCGAGTCGAGTTTGATCAACTGGGTGAATATCGACTTACCATTTAATTCAACTCAATGGTCAGCCTAAGTCAAGTTGAATGTCGACATGGTAGTCAACTAGAGGCTGACTAGTGGTCGACAGGTGGGTCCAGTGATGGTCGACATGTGAGCCGACTGGAGATCAAAAGTGGCCAACTGGATGGTTGATTTGGAGCCAATAGGTAACCAATTGGTATTCGAATAGTGGTCGAAACTAGTGATAGAATCATGAGATTCACGAGATCTCAAAGAATTATCTTCATGGATCTATAACAGTTTTTAGACACCATGAATTAGGAATTTCCATGTAAGGATGCCTATAAATAAGACATTATTAAACATTATCTAGAGTAATCACGAGAGTGCTCTGGTATAAGAGTCATGAGTCTATAAAAGGTCATGAAGATGAAAGTCGATTGGCTATAGAATTGTTTTTGTATAAAAGAAAGAGAGTAGGATGATGATTGTGTCTTAGGTATGGACCAAGGTTAATCATGTAACTCTTTATTCGATGAATGAATAAGACAATGAAGGAGCAGGAGTCACTCAAGGAATGTTGGTTTTCTTGGTTAAGGATTTCTAGGGTAAATCTCTATGTACTATGTAATTGTCATTGTTTACTTTATGCATAATTATGTCTTCTCTCTCATGTGTGTTTTAGATTTCCTTACAGTTGAGAAGAGGAGGTTGGGAGGTGGTATCTTGTTGAGAGATTGGATAATTATTGGAAGAAATATTTTCTTTGCTCACGTATTGTGGTTTTTTTTCTTAGAGTCACAAGGATGGAGGGCCAAGAAATTGAAAGGTTTCTTAGAGCTACGAAGTTGGATAATCTCCTAGTTCGTTGGAAGGATAATTTTGTTCCACTCTGGGAAAGTGGTGAAAGGTGGCTTTGGAGGCATATTCCTACTACTCACTGGACTACACTGCTATTAATCAAATTCAAATCAAGGACATATTTTCCTTAGTATTTTTTTATGTTTATGTTTAAATCCTTAAATCTTAAGGTAAACTTACGATGCTACCAACGTCTTCCTTAAACTCATCCTAAAAAAAATCATTTAAATTTAGAAGATCTATCATTTGGAAAATGTAAAAGCGTTATGGTTATAGTTGTATGTCATTCCATTTAAAGAACAACAAAGTATGTTTAAAACAAAGCTCCTAAAGCATAGGTATTTAAATAAGAATATATTATTGCATAGGATCCCCTAGATAGGCTAGACAATACCTAGCCTATTTAATTAATAAGGTTTTATGAAACTCGTTCCCATGGTCACTTAAACATTGTCTTTAATCACTTTATTATTATTTTATATAATTAATTTAGGAAAGATTTAGGATTTTCCTTGAAGAGGTCCCTTGGTTGGGTTGCTTGGGGTGATCATATTTGATTATTGGTTCGAGTAATTAGAATAGATTATTAACCATTATTGTTTGGATTATATGGATTATATGGATTAAAACATTTTAATTTTAAATTTAAATAATACTTTCGACCATAAACTTTGTTAGTAATATTATTAAATTATTTTGATAATAAATCCAATTATTGGTATTATTTGTATAAATATAATTTAGTATTAACGAATTTTGGTTTATATAATTTTAGTTATTTACAAACAGAATTGTTGAAGAATATTATAACATCCCTAGTTTTAATCCCCAAAAATAATAATGTAATTGTATAAATGTGAATTAGGTCGGTGATTCGATGTGTTGGGGCAAAGATATTGTATTGATTTTAGTGTGGCCGGTTGTCGAATTGTATATTATGAACATTGAAATAATTAATAGAAGTAATAATCATTGGTTGTGATACAAGAATGATGAAAACGATGGGGGGCTATGATTCCACAAGGGAGAGGGGTCCAAAGGGGGATTTTATTTATGGGTATTAATTCAACCCACATTCCTAAAATTATTATCATTGTGTATAACCTTCTATTTGTTTTTGAGTGTTTCCAAAGCCAATAATTAAACTCATGTAAGAGAGTGGGTGTGAGGAGTCACATCCCATAGTTATTGGAGAGTATGGTTTGAAGTAAAAACATCTTTGAGAAGAGTGAGAGTCAAGCAAGCAAGGGAGAAAAAGAGAAGTTCATATGCAGAAGGGAGACAAGTTTTGCATCCATATTTGGGAAGTAAGAAGAGAATAGAGTGCTAGGAAGAGTACTAGCCATGGTATGCTTGAAGGCAGTCATTGTTTGGATGTGTTTTGTGTTGATAAATAGGCGTGTGTGCCTGTAAAATGGGATGTAATCTTGTAGTGTCATTTCTTGTTGAGGAAATGGCTCAAGAGCCTTGTGAAGGTTATTGTGAGCACTCCTTGGGTAGTTGAGAGTTATCGGAAGTCCCCATCTAAGAGTTCATGTCCAACTGAGTGCACTGGCAGCCTTGATAAATGAATGGTACAACCTAAGGGACTATGAGAAGAGAAGGGGGTAGATTCCTTGGGTTGTGCGCGTTATGGGGAAGAGAGTTGGAGGATTGGAATTGTTGTGTGAGTAGAACCTGGGTTTTGGAGTTGTTGTGTGTGGAGTGTGGACAACAAATAGGGTTGAATCTCCTTATTGACTCATAGCCTTGGCTTGAGGGTGATATGTTGTTGAGGGAAAGTGAACAGTAGTGCCTATGGATGGGAGGTTCATCTTTCATACACAACTAGTTGGTTAATTACTAACATATAAGTGGTATGTTGCATTATTATGTTTATTTCATTGTGAAAATGGTTTATATGAATGTTGTGTTTGTTGTTTTCTTGAACAATTGGATTCATATTTAAATATATGTTGTTATATGCATTTAGAATTATGGTATCAGTCAAATGGTTAAATATGCATGTGATTTGTAGCTGGTAAGATACAAGAAATTAATTAGTAGAAAATATTAATTTTTAATGTGTATTTCCACACGTAATGTTCCTTGGTGGAACTGGGGTACATTACATTATGGTATCAGAGCTTCTGGTTCAAACACCAGGCTTGTATGGACCAAGAACCAGTGTGAATTTGGGAAAATTTGTTGTTACAAATTTGGGTATATGTGAATTTGGATAAAAACGATGAAAAATTAGAGAGAAATCCCCAAATTCGTGAGCAAATTCAGGTCAGATTTGCCTCGTAACCTTCGAAGATAGATTTAATGGAATAAACCTGTAGAGTTGCATAGGTAAAATTCGACTTGGAAGGTTTAATTTCACATTTTAATGGTCGTTGTAGAATTTGAGAGAGATTGATGAATCGACGACTGAGATTGAGTTTGATCTCGAGATCAATGGACCAGATTCATTGTGAATAAATTTAAATACTTATAATATTTTTGGAGTTTTGTAAGGGAGTATATCAACAACCATGTTTTTTTTTCGGTGTTTACAAAGGAAGAGAATCAACGGTTTGGATTCATTTTAAGCTGTTAGAAAGTTGGAGTTGATCGACGATAAGGATTTGTTTTTGGAGCTTGGAAAATAGAGAAAAATGAAATTCAAGACTCATCGGCAAAGTGGGGAAATTTTTTATGGATCAACGACCAAGATAATGTTGAATGATAGATCAACGGTCCAATTTCATCTGGGATTTGGTTGAAATTTCTAAGTGTTGGAGTTCGCCAAAAGAATTCGTCAATGGTTGGATCGACGATTTTAGTGAAGATTTTGGTTCAGCCAAAGGAAATCTATTATTGTTGATGGCCAATGGTCAGGAATCAACATAATTTGGTGAAATTTCCATGCATCGAAAGTAAATCGTCGATCACCAATGGCTGATGACCAGTGGTCAGTGGGATTAGTGCGATGTTCAATTCTTCCAAGAGAAGTGGTCGATCATCGATGAAAAGAAAAGAGGAGGGTGACGTTTCATGCCACTTCAACATACAGGTGTCATGCCATGTCATCTAAGTTTATTCCTTAGGATGACATGTCATGCAATGTCATCATCTATGTGTCATGTCACATCAACATAGTTTCCATTTCAGCGAAGAGATCACCAATTGTCGATGGTCGGGGTTCAACGAGATTTGTGGGAAATATTGGTTTGCTAAGATAAATGACCAATGGTCAATGGTAAATAATCAAGTGTCAGGGAGATCGGTGAGAAAGTTGGTTTACAAAAATAAATATTCGATCATCGATCATTGATGTAGTGTCGGAAATCAACGATCCGTATTATTTTAAGTTGTCAATCGATAGTGGAAATAGATCTTTGAGGTTTGGAAAGGATTAGTGGATGAACGACTCAAATTTCATATGATTTGAGATCAACGGATTAGATTTAAATGCTTTTATAATAGTAAAAAAATCAAATTTCTATGAATTTTTCCAAATTTTGAAGATCTTTAACTTGTAGGGTGATTTTGAGGCCCTAAATGACGTTTTTACGAAATCAAAATCCATGAAAATAGGGTGTAAATTTGATACTGTTTGTCTTTGTAGATTAAATAAAATAACTCAGAGAGAGGTTTCCAATCAGCTGCTTCAAGTGAAAAACAGAGCTTGTATGAGAAAGTTACAGCTGAAACAGTTAAGGTAAAAATTCAACACCAGTTTACTTCTGAAAGGCATAACTCCTTGCTCGGAGGTTTGTTTGGGGCATGGGAGAAGTCAATGTAAATCCCATGGACCATATAATACAACCATGGGACCTGATTTGGAATCTAGATAAGTAAAAATGTGCAGGAAGAGAAAGAAGACACCTATATTATACATGGCTAAATATGTAAGACAGTCAAAACTTATATGGGATGTAACTAACAGTATGGAGCTCGGTTAAGGGTGAAATAATAATAGATTATTCATAAGGTAGTAATGGACATATCCAATTGATATTGTATCAAAATCCCAAAGGAATTGGTGCAGGGATGCATGAACATGGATAAAATTGCTAATCCAAGAGAAAGTGCAAAGAGGCAAAGTTGTCATTTCCAAATTGCTACAACTTTTTACTAGAGCATCAATTTGACAATATGAGAGTTGTTGTGAATTCAATGTTGGAATTATTACTTATGTAACATAGAAAAATTTTCTTGGTTCCTGATATATTTACCTCTGTAAGTGGAAAAATTTGGTGTTTGAGATTATTTACACCAAGGAGAAAAGTGTAAAAAAGGGGTAAATAAACAATATTCAATTGCCTATAACTTTCTGCTCAGTACTTAGAATTGAGAAAGAAAGTAGTCATTGGAAAGCTATTGGATAGGAGAATATAGATATCCACTTGGAATTTAGTTTTGATCTAGAGTATTCTCAAGGAATCAAAAGGAGGGTTTATGGTGGACCTGAAGGACACCATTGAGTAGAATGGAATTTCAGGAATCCATAACTCTTGGCTCATAAATCAAATTGAGGCATGAGTATGGTCATTGGAAAGGTAATCCAAAGGAAAGCATGAAAGAAGGTATAATTTCTCCAAGGGAGCATAAAGTTGCTCCATAAGGTTGCAGGAAAAAAAAGGAAATGGATTCCATGAACCATGTAACTACTCGATGTGAAGATTTTTTTTCCAAACAATGTCAAAATTTGGAGCAACATTCCCAGAGGATAGAGTTGAGTGACAAGGGTGGTTGTTGGGTAAATAAGAGTATTGAAACTCATGATAATTATTATGCACAAGTATAAAGGCACACTTGAAGTGAAACAACCTAATAATGGGAAAAAGGTAGTTGATATTATTAACATAGCATTGATAATAATCAGAGGAGCACTCCAATAGAGAGTGTTGTGTGAAGGGATTTCTATTAAGAAGATAATATTCCACAAATCAGGATTGTGTGGGTTTGTTTTAGATTAATCCTAGGGTCCATTGGACAGGGAAGCAGGTCAAGATTGTACAATTGTTTGAAGCATCAAAGAGGTACAAAGGAAGGTGCAAGGTTGCAGAGTAGGTGATGCAAGGTTGACAAAGGTCTAAGGAAGAGTAGAGGACTAATAGTATTCAACTGTTATAGAGTCTGAATGGTTTGAAAAGGAAAATAAATATATATATTCACATAAAGCATGAAACTAGTGGGTAAATAATGTTATTGCATGCACAAGTAGTTAAGGAGGACTCCATAGCCTTGAAGGTAGAAATATAGTAAAGGCTACACAACTTGATGCAAGAGAAGGAAAGAGGATATCATGAGATGAAGTGTGACTCATGGATGGATGATTCATCTCTATGTGCAAGCATGGGAATGCAAGAAGAGGGAATTGTTAGATATGATCTAGCAATTTTTGTCTAAAGTATTTAAAATAAGAAAGCCACTTATGTTATCAAAGTGCATAGTGGAAGCAAAGTACAAGTGCAAATGGAGTGTAGAATTATATTTGGAATAGAGTGGTCTTGAATGGCCAAGCAGTGCTTCATAATGAATCACTCAATGAAGTGAAGAAATAAATTTAAAATTGAAAAAATCCATGGAGGGTAAAGACAATTAGAAATATGACATAAAAGAATATTTCAGAATGTTGGAATCCTAATCAATGATAATGGTATTTCAAGACCGGTTGGGTCAAGGAAAGGGGAGTATTAATATTCAGTTGGAGTATTGCATGTTACAGCACTAATATTCAGCATGGAGTATTGCATGTTCAGTTGGAGTATTGAATATTGATGATTCTAGCCAAAATATGTTGGGACAAGATTCTTTGCATAAAGGAAGCAGTTGTGGGATGGCAGTGCTAGTGGATCTAGTGGTTGGAAAAGTAGAATGGCCGAGTGACGATTGGCTACAAGGTTCAGAATAGGGGCCAATGGTGCACAGTTGAGAAGAATGGCAGTGCATAGGGAAACGAGTTTCTACAAGAACTCAAGGACAACCATCTACAACAACAAAGATAAATAAACAAATAAAGCTGAAATAAATGTGCATTAGAGTGCATGATATGAATGATATAATGCATGTGCATGAAATAGGCATGAAAGATCAAATTATTGGTGCATATTGATGTGAATTTGTGCATATGTACATGCATGAACATGTTGGTGGCATGCTTGTAGACTGATAATAGTTTGTTGATATATACATATAAAATAATGATGTTATGATATTTGAATAAAACTAATGATGGATTGTGTATCCAGGAAAAATAATTATAGCATGACTAAAAAGGATGATGACAGTGTTGCTTATGGTAGCCATCCATATGAATATAAATGAGGATGGTGAGAATGTTGATAAAAAGGTTGGTGAAGGGAGCCTGTGAACTTTTACAAAATACCAATTTATTAGGTAACATCAATTAATGTAATAACAACCATACATGTATTCTTTTGAGGTTACTTATGATGCATAAATATGGAAGGGAATTGAGGTAAGAATTACTTTAGTTAAGTTCTCAATATTTGAATTGATGTAAAGGAAGTAGGCCTTGAGTATACAAATATTATTTGTTGCTTGAATGCATTTATGGGAAATTTAATTGCATATTGTGTTATGTTGGTTATGAGATCATAACCAAGTCAATACAATAGACATACTCCTGCGGTAGTAATGAATGTCATTACATATGGCCATGTTGAGGTTGGATATGGAAAGGTTATAGTTCCATCCAAGTGAAAAATG
>ML809377.1:7191-24005 GCA_009831015.1 Picea engelmannii
AAGAAACGTCAAAACAACTTACCAGCAAGAAATCACTGATTGATAAGGAAACAATGACTGATCCCATTGAAATCAAGAAATCATCAACTGTAAAAATCCAATTTTCAGAGAAAGGAACAAATACAAGTTCAATTGAAGTCGAGACAACATCAGATGTTGGAGTACAAATGATGGAAGCTCCAAGTGTACTTACTAATCGAAATTCATCCATTAACAAGGCAACATTGGTGCATGACAAAAATCAGATACCAGAATTAAACCAAGAAAACACTACAAGTATGATAAGCGAAAAACATGTTATAAGAACTCGTTATCGACATCCAAATCATAAGACAAAATATTTTAACCAGTCATAATATCAATGTCACTTAGGACGGGGACAACTAACTTATCATTCGAAAAATATCGATATCAACACAATTAAATCTCATGATAACAATTCATCGTGGAAGTGCAACTTTCCGCAAAGTATTGAATTAGGATGATCGGATCCTTTTATAATTTGACAATTTTTCTTAACACTCAAAGGTTCATATCGTCTCGTATCATCAACTATGATAGCTCCAAGAATAGAGAATGATGTAAAGACATTACAAGCCAGAGAAAAAGGCGTCAACCGCTTCCATAACTATACTTTGAGGAAAAAAATGAAACCCTAATTTTTTTAATAATAATAAAATTTAGAAGCCAACTTCAAGACTGTAGTTTCTCCCTTGTAAGTTTACTATTTATCTCTGCTCTTTGGTTTATCCTTTACCCAGGCTTAGATGTCCCGATGATGGGTCCTGATATGGACTCGAAACGTCGACCTCCGATTAACAATACCGTGGTTCCTCTGATTCCTCCAAACCTTTCTTCCCACAAAAACCTTAATGATCAAACAAAACATTTTTTAAGGGGAAGACAATATAACAACATAAATATAAATACAATATAAAATATAAATACTGATAAATAATCAATAATTAATGATTAATAATGAAGAGACACCTTATAATGAAAGGTCGTGTCTCTTCATGAAAGATAACCTTTGTGTGGGTATATATACGACCCTCATTACTAGTTGTATCATCTTATTCATACTATTCATTCTCATATATATTTATTTAATATATTACTTTCCCATATGGATTTTGTTATTCAATTCCAGATATTTTGGATGTGTGTAGTCTAAACCAGGACTGGTTCATTATAGGGAGGTCTCCAAATGGTTAGACAGATTGAGCAAACTCCAAATTTATCAAAGAGTTGTGAGAGTATCTATAGTGTGTGATTGAAATGAATACAAAAGAAATTAAATTTAAGAAAATTGTTCCACCATGCATTCAAGTATGAAAATTGAGAGTCATACAATCATTCCTCCACCATGTAAGTGCTTAAAATTGTGAGTGAAACAAATGTGTTTGAAACAATCGTAAAATTATATTGCCAACAACCATCACATATGCCAAAATTATCTCATTCAAATAAGTAAATTGAACATGTGAAATTAAATGAAGTATCCAAGACAAAGTAAATTTACAGTGTACTTAGAAACCAACATATGCCATAGATTTTGTCAAATGTAAAGTGTTGAGTTCATTGTCGAGTATGAAACATAACTGAAAGTGCCAAATTGCATAGAAAATTAATTGCCAAACTGGAATACACCATTCATCATGAGACAACATTCATTTATTTACTCCACAATAGTGCAATTGTTATAGAAACCAGATGTATCCATAGGTTTATTTAAGTAAGCATGTTGTTATAACATTCTAGAATTTAAGATTTACTTCGATATGCTATGCTGAACCTATAATTAGAAAAAAAATACCACTGAAACACATTGAAACACATAGATTTTATCATATAATGAGAGTAAGCATGTGTTGTTGTACAAAGAATTAAAACTGCAGATTTATGAATGAAAAACAAAACTTAAGATAAGTCTGGCACCATTCACCTCATTTAACCATGTGTTCATAACCATATTACTATAGTGTGCTCACAGAAATACCATAAAAAAGACCAGAACCATAGAAGAATAAAAATATCACAACTTTAAGCAATGTGGCATCTAATCATGGAGATGTTTTAGCATACTTTCCATCGATATAGCCCAGGGCAGAGTTTAGATCATAAATATAACAAAAAAAAGCAATCAAAGCATTTGTATCCTCCAAAGGCATTCAAAATCAATCCATCCCAATAAAAATTAAACTTTCCATAGCCAAATTAATCATTTACCCAAGTAGCTTTAAGCAAGTTATTTAGATTTTATATGGGGTTTAACATTATCTCATAAAACAAAACTCAAAGGCATCTAAACCCTAGTTGGTTTTCTCAAGAAAGATTTCAAACTTGAATGAAATGCCAAATCAACTTCTTGAAAATTTAAGCATAGGTTTAATCAAACCCTTGAATTTTTAATGATCTAGCTTAGGATGGAAAATTTGAAAAATTTGAACCCTAAATCATAAAAGGATTATTATTTTTTTAATGTTTGAGAAGAATAGTGGAGGTTTCCTTACCATTGGGCGTGGAGTCCTTGTCTTCCTTACCAATGCTCCCCTTTCCCTTTAAGTGTTGAGGTTTCCCACACTAGCAAGTTATCATGGAAGAGAGTCAAGCTATGACAAAAAAAGTCTAAGAAAAACTTCGAGGGTTAGATCATGTGGTTGAATCAAACCTTGGAAAATGTAAGAGAGATTAGGCTAACCATATGTTGAAAGACAAATCCCTAAACATTCATTTTTAGTAACATAAATTAGATTTGACCAAGTACAAGAAAAAAGATAGGTTCATTTCCATACCTTGCTCGATTGATTCTCTAGCAAACTCCCTTAGCTCATCAAAAGTTTCCCATACTCTTGTCATCAAAATAAAACAAGGAAGAAAAATTACCAAGAAATCTAATATTTCACACCAAGATAACCAAGGATTCTTCACTTTATTCCCAACATCTGAAAATGAGAGGAGCATTCCCTTTTTATAAGTGAGAGACGCTAAAAAACCATCAAATACAATCCATGGGTTTGAGCAATACCATGTGCTCAATACAAGTGGTATCCAACTAACATTTGACAACTAGATGAGTCATTAATTAATCCAAATAATCTTCAACCAAATCTAACAAACTCCCACACATGTGAGGTCGGAGATAGAGGGATAGAGATGTGCTCCACATGTGTGGAGTCAAAGATTCTCTCCAAATTCAAGCGCTCCATAAACTAACTCATAAAATAAAACAATAAAACCCTTCCACACGTGTGGATTGATGAGAGAGAAAGGGAAATCCTCTAGAAGGCTCTAGAAACCCTCACACATGTGGGAAAAGGTCAAAATGAAGTGTGCCCCCTTCGAGAATCCTCTAGAGACACATGTGAGTAGAAATAAAGTTCCAAAGTGTGTCCACTTGTGTGAACACGTACAAGTTATCTCAAAATTCACATGTGAGAATGAGGGGAGAGAAAGGGGGTCACCCCCCACATGCTAGGGAATAATGTTGTAAAATACAAACATACTCCATGATGTGCCAAGTGTACAAGAAAATGAGGTGAACAATGATGTATGATGAAATGGTGTCCTCGTCATCATCCATTGTGTTGTCACGGATCCTAAGCATTAACACACTTTTTCACCCTCCAATCAAATCTGATATAATGTAAAATAAACGATGAAAAAGAGGCTAATTCAAGGAGAGAATGCCCTAAGTGTCACATGCAAACCTCCTCTCCATTTGGGTTGGTGCATTCCAGCCTCATGGGGGTGTCCCCAAGTGCCTTGTTGTTTATTTGGGTATGATATTCTACGATAAAACACAAAAAACAATAGCCAAAAGTGTTTTACATAATGTGTAAAACCGACCAAGATGTTAGGAAAATGATAATAAAATTCACTTGGAAGAATCCATGTAGTGTTAGCATTAGAAAGACAGATATAAAGAGAAATAAATCACGCTTAAAAGGTTGAAACTAACCACAATAAGAGAATGAAAACTACTAATTAATGCACAAATTTAGATCACAATACCGACAAAAAATGAAAGCTTGATACGGGTGTTATCACTAGAATTTCGTCTGCAAATGGTTACAGGAATCCAACATCTTCAAGAAACATATTAGTTCACCCATGGACCAAAAATGCATTTCCAAAAAGCCCAAAACTATACAATCAACAATAAAATCATCATGCGCTAAGACTACACAGGGAGCGCGCGCACATGCGCCATTCAGAAATGCAGGAAAAAACACACATGTGCACGATGCACGAATGTGGACGCAAAAAACCACGCATCCCTCAAAATGGTGCATTTATGATATTGGTCAGCCTCCCACCCACTTCCGGTTCAGCTTCCAAGTCGATTTGACACCCAAATCTTGGTTGAATTCGGCTGGGTGGCTGGTCAAAGACCTAAGGGTGCCCTGAATGGCCCCTTGTTCACACTAAAAGCTGGTTGAATAATGCCTCAAAGTTATGCTATAAAAGGAAGCCATGGGTGCACTACATTTTCAAGGAATTCATTTGTATTGTTATGCTGCTGATATTCTCTTGGAGGATCCTCTTTCCTCATCAAGAGTATGCTAGCACCATTGCACTTAGCGATTCATATCACCTCTAGAATGAATGTGCTTTGAATTCTCTTCACCATTTCATCCTAGTTCCTCATTTGTAAGAAGATTTCAATATTTGGGGGTCCAAGAGCCCTCCCTTGGAGGAAGAGGGGACCCAAAGTCTCCCTTTCTTTTCGGTGTTTTCTTTCCGCTAATACAATCCTTTCCATTGGTGGCATGAGTCTTGTTTGTTCCTTGTTTTTATGTTCTTATGCACCATAGTTTAATTTTTTTATCATTCTTAGTTTAATTCTTTGTTTATCTTTTATTCTTTATCTTTCTAACCCTTTCCTTTACTGTTGTCTTGCTTGGCTACCCAACTGGGCTTGTAAGCATCTCTATTTTTTCCATTTAGTGGAAAAAAGAGGTGCAACAGATTGACGACTCCACTAGGGAAAGGTATCAATTTCCTCCCCCATTTGGGTAATTTTATCTCTTCCTTTTGTTTATTTAACTTGTAGGAACCACAACCGGCCCAAACCGATCTGCACAAAGCCAAATTCAAAGCTGAGTTGAGAGAATTTCATCCGGAATTTTCTTCACGGCCGTGTGACAGACGTGCGCAGGTTTAGTGGCCCACAGTCCCACATCGTGCACACGTGTGCCAAACCCATAGTATTTCTCAGCACCCTCTGCGCACTTGCACCCATAAGACATTTTCAGTTCGTGCATTGGCGCTCAAAGCACCTTTGTCTACTTTGACACTGGCGCATCTGCTCAGAAAATTATACATTGTAAGGTTTTTTGTGATCTGTGGAGGGCCCATAGCCTTCTCGAAATTGATTTCATGCATGTTGTAATCTGCACCACACTTACATGCCCTCTCCATATAAAGGGATTAGTCAAACACATAGGCACTTCAGGGTTAAAATCATAACTTTTCCTCTTTTTTGTCGTTTTGCCACATGGATGGATTGCTTTGACTAAAGTTAAGTTGGAATCATTCTACATCACATATAAAACTTGCATTGGGACCAGAAATTAGACATCAATCGTTGAGTATGCTCTTCTCTTGCGCCCCAAAGCAATCTTGAGAATCAGAAAGAGGTTGAAGGAAAATTTCATCTCCCTTAAAAAAGACAAAATCTTTAGGAGAGGACAACAACCCCCTTGGGACTCCTCTTAGTTTATTTTCTCAAACACATCTTAAAGATTGTAACGGGCCCATACATGCCCACATGCTACAAATATAGGATAGTGTTGAAATGTACTTCCTTAGATTAAATCACTAGGGAAGTTTTAAGGTTTTGTAACGGGCCCATACATGCCCACATGTCCACAATCTATGATAGTTTCAAAGCTTTCTTAGAATAAATCACATTAGGGAGTTAAAGGAATAGTAAGGACCCACATGTCCACATGCTAGTTTCCTAGGGACTTTAAAATTTCGCAAGGTTGTACCAATGACACTTAGTTAATTAGGTAATCAAGACTTGTAAGGACCAAGTGAAGTCCACATGCAGGAAGGTGACACCTAATTTATTAAAAATATTGGCACACTTTCACTTGTTCACACACAAAATTCACTACTCACTCACATAGTTTGCATCTCGAAATGTGGAGGTTGAAGTAAGTTTCTTCCAAAGGTATTCCGAAACACCCCATCTTTTTCTTGACAAAACTATCCACTCCCACTTAATTTCAACGAGATTGGCTCGCACCCCCAATTTCTCAAACAACCACATCTAATTTTTTTCTAAAAACTCACTAAGTTTTCCTCCATTGGAGGTGCCAAAAGAATTTTTTTAGTCTAGGTAGGATTTCGGGGATAGGCATCCAAATAACTCCCTGTTATCTGGTTCTCACATCTTCAAACAATAGAAGTTGTCAAATAGGGAACTTTAAATCCTCCAAGTTGAGTGTTCCTAACACCATAAGGCAGGGAGATACTCGTGAAGGGTTGAAGGCTGAGGTCCGGTTGTTATGTGCATCCCCCCTTGAGGCACCCACCTCTTGGATGAGATCCAGCCCCTGACCCATTTCTTAGGCCGAAAATCTAAATGCCGCACTTTGACCGAGGTACCTAGAGACCAAAATTTTAGGACATCTACCCAGGTGGAAATTGTGGGCTGCAATTGCACCTTGATCGGATTTTGTGTGGCTATTGGGAAATATCGCCAACTCTTTTAGGATATGCACCCTCTACCCCTCATTATAACCGATTACTTCATCCTTCACTAGTACCTCTTCGTGTGGCTTCAGACCCCATTGTTGAGTGCTATTGGAAGGTGAAGTGTTATTTGAGAGGAAAGACATTATGTCTTTTAGGACACGAGTATTTGTTTTCATTTTTCTCCCACGTGGATAAAATCCACCTACCCACATGAATGCTTCTTTATCAATTGATTTATGTATGATGTTCTTGTGATTACATACGATTGTGAGATATATTGTGAAGGTCTAAGTTATATAAAGTCTCTTGTTCATTAATTGCTCTCATCACCATTTGCACACATCCACCTTGCTAGTCGGACATCATAGGGGACCCATAGAACCCCTGTCGTTCTAGACGCTTGCTAAATCTCCCTCCCATTCTAGGGGGAGTTCCTCATCTTGCTAACTCATCAGCCATACTTTCCCACACCCCTGTGAGTGCTACTGTCTTGGGATCAACTTTGCTTGGGTCCACTTCCCAAGGTCAAGAATCCCCACACTCTCCTTTCCAAGGAAGTAGGGGGCCAACTTCTTCTCAAGGGGGAAGTACAAACCCACCTAGCCCCCCTCAAGGGTCAGGTACACAAAACACTCACACTATGGCGGGAACTAATCCTTCGCCACCACCTCAGATGTCGTACTTGGCTTCCCTCAACATACCGGATCTGACTAAACTCACCAATGATCCTATATTACACAACCCCACATGGCCAACAATGCCTACCAAATTGCATTCAAACATCCCCAAGTTTGAAGGAAAAATGGGAGATGATCCCGCCAACCATATCATGACCTTTCACTTATGGTGCTTTTCAAATAGCATCACAGACGATTCTGTCTGATTAAGGTTATTTCAACGTACACTCACTAGCCCATCAGCTAAGTGGTATGTAGAAGAAAAATCTGGGTCCCATGTGACCTTTGAATCCTTGGCCAAAGAATTCCTGACCTTCTTTCAACTACCAATTCGTCATGACAATGGCCTCGAACTACTCTTAGAATTTAAACAAACCTCCGCCATGCACATCCCTGACCACATTCATGAATGGTGTCGATGGCGTAGTCTCTGCAAAGCTGAAGCTACTCCACAACAATGTCTCAATAGGTTCCTCAAATCACTTGTTTCCCTCCTTTCCAAAGATGTGGTCGCCACCTTCCCCTAGTCTGAAGAAGAAGCCATTATCAAGGCCCAACAGTTCGAACTCATTTACTCACAGTCAGGGTACTTGTGTACAGTACTACCTGACGCCCTGAGACTCGTGCCATTTGACCAGGACAAACCTGGGATGTCTCACTCAGCAAATGGATTGATTGGTACCACTACACACCACAATTCACATCCCCAACAACCATCAATGTATGGAACCCCTCAATATCCACCTGCATACGGCGAACCCCCTTATTATAATCCTCCCCCTTATCCACAACCATACCCGTTGACCTTCCCTCTGCCCACCAACAGACCACCACCAACACCCACAATACGCCCCATAGCTCAACCTAATTCCAGTACTCCCTCCACCTCTGCTTACACTCTATGCACTAGTGAAACCACCATTCCTTCCTATGCATCCCATAGATCATTACCACAACATAATCCATACTTTCCATTTCCTGATCCCCCCCAGCCTATTCCTTCACCACAAGGACAACCACATGCTAGGGTTAACTTTGTTCAACCATCTCCTGTTCAACAATACCAAAATTTTGAACAACTGAATACGACTAATCCATCCCATTAGCCGAAGAATGCCAGAAAGAAAGGGAAAAACCGAAACAATAATAATCTCGGACTAGGAGGAAACTAGAACCAACCCTAGCAGAACCAACCAGCAGGGGGAAACCAGAACCAGGGGAACCAGAACCCTCAAGGGGGAAATAACAACAAACGCCAAGGAAAGAACAACAACAATATTTGAACAAACTTCCATTGTGCCTTTTGCGGTGAGCATGGCCATTACACTCACCATTGCCCCCAAATCACAGACTTCAAATGAATGAAAGAATCTGGTAATGGACCACATCCGCCAGACCAGCCTGCCCCCCCAACAGGCCCCACAACAATATGTGTAGCACCCACCCCCAGCCGTGTTGAAAAACTCCATACCTCATCAAGGGGTGATGAACACCCAACAAGAGATGCACCCTGCCCCACCACAGACATGACCATATCACAACCCAGGCACTTCGACAGATCGAAATATCCTCCTCACTAGTGAGGAAGATCTCTTTCTACAAACACGCAATCATCAATACAATGCACCCTCTGACCCAACTCCCACTACATCGAAGGCCACCCCAGTCACGACTAGCCCACCTTTGATGATTTTGCGCCATAATATTGAGACACCTCTTCGCATCCCTCACATCCCATTGTGAAGGAATGTCCATAACCCTCAAGCTAGGGCAATCCACAATTATAGTCTAGTCGATGACTTGGCCCAATCCCCCACTGCCATGTCAGTCTTAGAAGTTCTTCAAACCTGTCCTACTCAACGAGTCATTACTTTCCACTTTGGGGGTAGTCGACGCTGCCAATACTCAACTCATCACATTTGATCTCGACAATGGAGAACCCCGTCTCCCCACTTTTGTCGCTTTTCAAATGCCGGTTAAAATCCGAAATATCACCGTTCACCGTTGCATCATTGATGAAGGTGCATCCACATGCATCATGTCCAAAATTGTTTGGTAGAAACTTGGCTCTCAAGAGCTAGTACCATCCGCTATTACTCTAAGGGCTTACGATGGATGACCCTCGTCTCCCGAGGGGCTCTTCCAAAATGTCCCCGTCGAACTTGGGGGAAAAACTATCCTTATTGACATTGAGGTTATCGATGTCCCACTTGACTACAATATTTTGTTTGGTCGTAGCTACATGTATTCCATGAAGGCAGTCGCCTCTTCCATGTTTTGAACCATGATGTTTCCCCATAACGAAAAGATCATTACCATTGATCAGGTATCACATTATGAGCCTAACCCTTCATTCAACATTGACGATATCCTCTCGTTTGTCCACACTAATCCTGACACCTATCCACTCATCGATATGGGCCCCAGAATTTTTAAGGACCCATCCCTGCTAGGGACATACCATGGAGTACCACCACTCATCCATCCCTCAGCACAAGTATGTGTCATTTCCACCAAAGGAACAACAACTGAAGATATTCTCCCTCCCACCGAGGCCTCTTTTTCTCCTAATGTCCCACTAGTCACAGAATACCCCCCTCAGGAATCTCCTGGAAATTTTTTATCTCTACCCGTTCCTAATCTTCCCCTCCCCCAGGGCCATATCCCGGTTTGGGAAACAGTTCCCCAAACCATTACCGAAATCCATTTCTTTTACCCCCCACTAGTTGTATAAGATTTCTAGGTAGATGCAACGCTCACCCTTCCTAACATGGTGTTAGCAATCCCAGTATGGTATCTACATCCACCTGAGATGGTCCCTCAACCATCCCTCCCTCCCCAAACAGAAGGAATCCCAATGCATATTCCCATACTTACCCCCACCGTCCCATGCACACCCCCACTCATTAGCACCCCTGCTACAGCTGGGGATAGACAAAAAAAGAAGGAGCCCACTGCTCCACCTCCCCCACGTGTCCAACCTCCTTGCGCGCTATGCGAGAAAGAAAGACACCCCACCAACAAGTGCCCATATCTCCCCGAGTTATGTAATCTCATTCAACTCCCTCGAGCACCACCATCGCTCGTCACTTCCTCCAGTACTGCCACTATCTCCCAGAACATAAGTAGCAAAGGAATGTGAACCAAATTCGCATGCGCCATCTGTTTAGAATATGGTCATTACACACACACCATTGTCCAGCGTTACCTCAGTTTCGACAGACACTAACAATTGTACACCAGAGATTTCAGCAAGAAACCACCCCAACACATATCATCGACATCCATTATGTCACGACCTCGGTCAACGAACATATGCGATGTCCTTGCTCCCTATGTGAATCACTTGATCATTTCACATATCAATGTCTTATGATCATCAAATACAGATGTCACCAATTGGCCCTTATTCAAAATCATACACCCCCTCCTCCAGCAGAACCAGTGAGTACCCTTACCCCATCACTGGATATGGTTCATATCTCTTCACCGGAACCTGAGGCACTCTCTACTCCCCCATGGTTCCTAGATTATTTATATGAGGATTTACCCCTCAATCCCCTCAATTCTCCAATTCATTTCCCCATGGAAATTCTATGCCCAACTACCATTTTAAACCCACAATATCTCGATATTTGGTTTATGTTGAGTGAACCATCGAAACCTCCTTATGATACCCTCTAAGATCATCACCACCAAAAAACTACCCCACGATGACAATCACCAAAGTCACTCCTTTTGATCCCCTATATTCTCAATAGTTTTACTGCGATGAAGACATCCTTGTGGAGTTAACTAAACCCGATTTCCCATGGGACGCGCTCCACCATAGAGCATTTTTCCTTCGCAGGAAGCCATCGATCCTCCTAACCAAAATACCATATACGCAGTCGAAACCAAGGATTTTTTCCCAACGGGGCCTATAGATTGGTTCAATAACCCTATCCCTGCCCCCGACGCTTTTGAAGAAGGCAACATAGCCAATATTTCCCCCACCATCAAAATCGATATTTCCATCAAATCTGGAGTCGTAGAGGAAATTACCATTGGCGCCGCATGCTCTCCTAAAGAAATCACCGCCTACAAAGCTCTCTTCCAGGAATACTGGGACATCTTTTCTTGGTCCTACACAGAGATGCCCGACCTTGATCCATGTCGAACATTGTATCGACACCTGGCCTGATATCACACCTGTCTGTCAAAAACAACATCTGTTACACCCATCCAAAGCAGCGACCATCAAGGCCGAAATTGACAAATTACGCACTGCAGGGTTCATCTACCCCATCGCATATATGTCATGGGTCTCCAACCCCGTCCCTGTCAACAAAAAATAGGGCACTATCCACGTCTGTATGGACTTCTGTGATCTCAACCACGCCTGTCCCAAAGACAACTTTCCAACGCCCTTTATCGACCAAATTATTGATGATTGCGCTGGTCATGAGGCTCTATCCTTCATGGACGGTTTCTCTGGCTACAACCAAATTCAAATTCACCCAGCTGATCAATACAAAACTGCATTCACTATCCCCTAGGGCACTTTTTCTTATCGTGTCATGCCTTTTGGCCTAAAAAATGTAGGAGCCACTTTCCAACGCGCCATGACATTCATTTTTCATGATCTCACTCAAATCATTCTCACCTACTTGGATGATCTCATCGCTCGCTCCAAAAAATGCACTCAACATCTTAGTGATTTACGAATCATCTTCCAACGGTGTCATCGGTACATCATCCACTTGAATCCCCTCAAGTGTGTGTTTTGTGTCACTGTTGGCCGCCTCCTTGGGGTTTATCGTTTCTCAATGTGGAATTACAGTTGACCCCCTCAAGGTCCAAGCCATCATGAAAATTCCCCCATCATGGAATTTATGCCAACTGCATAGCTTACAAGGCAAAGCTAACTTTTTACGCTGCTTTGTCCTTGATTACACCACTAGGGCACATGGTTTACTTCACCTCTTACATCATGATATCCCATTCCAATAGGACGAACATGCCCAAAATTCTTTTGATGATCTCAAAATGACCCTCTCCAATGCCCCGTTTATTAGTCCACCCGACTATAATCGCGACTACATCCTCTATATCTTGGCCTCAATCATCTCAGTAGCAGGAGTTCTCGTCCAACTAGGGGACAATGATCGTGAGTATGTCATTTACTACATTAGTAAAAATCTTTTAGGGATACCCTTGAAATACAACCATGAAGAAAAAATGGCTCTTGCAATCTAGAAATTGCGCCATTACATCTTGCTTCGAACTACCAAAGTCATCACAGATTCCAACCCAATGCACTACTTGCTCAGTTGTGAGCAAATCAATGGCAAATTTTCCTGATGGATCGTCATCCTTCAGGAGTACAACTTCGAATTTTCAACACCCAAGAGCAAGAAATCCCTTGTCCTCGCCGAACTCATTACGACATTTCCCTCTGATACTACCAGTACCCTCGTCAATACAGACTTTCCCGACAAATATCTCTTCTACATCCCCTTGGATGACCCATGGTACGATGATCTTCTCGTCTACCTCTGAACACAGAAATTCGGAAACCACCTTTCCTGAGACGATCGTCGACACATTTGTCACCAGGTCCCCCGCTACCTACTTATCGGTGATATCTTATATCGGTACAGGGTTGACACTGTACTCTGCTGATGTTTGACTATCGACGATACTGATCGAGTCTTGAACGATTGCAATAGCGGCGCTTGTGGGGGCCACCTCTCAAGAATGTCCACCACTCAAAAAATCATCCGCGCCGGTTATTTTTGGCCTACATTGTTTCATGATTGCATCAATGTCGTGAAGCAATGTAACAACTGTCATATTTATTCCAACAAAGCGCGAGCACCACTTGCTCTTCTACACCCGGTCATTACCGCAGGCCCATTTTGCAAATGGGGCATCGACTTCATGACTTGCAACCCTCCATCCAACAATGGACACAAATACATCATCGTTGCAGTAGATTACTTCACCAAGTGGGTCGAACGCCTGCCCACCTTCAACAACACCACTGACACTACAACACATTTTTTCTTTAACCACGTCATCTCCCGCTTTGGAGTACCACTCCAATTAGTCTCCGACCACGGGAAACAGTTTGAGAATGATATTTTCGTCGAACTCTGATCCAAGTTAGGTTTCTCCCACGAGTTCGCCTCCCCATACTATCCTCAGTCCGACGGACAGGTAGAGGTAGTCAACAAGGTCCTCAAAACCATGTTGCAACGCACGATTAACAAACATAAAACCAATTGGCATCATATGTTGTTTCCCGCATTGTGGGCTTATCGCACAACAGTTAAAACTACCACTAGTTTCACACCATTTCATCTAGTCCATGGCGTTGAAGCTACTCTCCGCATTGAATGAAAAATTCCTACCTTAGGCATCGCTATTGAGCTATACTCGACACTGCTTCAATAGAGCAATGATTGTTGAACTTAGATTCATTGGATGAAGATTGTCGATCTTCATTACAGAACAACAAGGCAGCTAAAAAATGGTCAAAGGCCACTTTTGATCGCCATGTCAACCTCCGCTCATTCAATGAAGGCGACCTTGTCCTTGCTTACGACATCGCCCACGATACCCTCGGCCATGGAAATTTCGAGTCATTATGGAATGGAACTTACATCATTCAACACTGCCTCACTAAAGGCACATACATTCTAGCCTCCCCTGAAGGCCACCCTCTCAAAGAACCCGTCAACGGGTTGTACTTAAAGAAATTTTACGCCTAAACATAGCCACTCTACACTAGGCTTTTTCCTTTCATACGCTTTTCTTAGAGTTTTTAATCTTCTTTTTTACACCTTGCATGTAATTTACCATTTGTGTTATTGACGGATGCCTCCTCCATCGGCCTACCACATTGGTTACGCCGACAGAGCCAACCCTTGGACATAGAATCTCGCTTCGGTCGCTTGGGCTCTCTATTCCCCCTCACATGAATTGCTCCACTCTAGCAGCATATGTCTGGGTTCAACAACCAACAACCAAGCCGAATACACTGTCGTCATTGTTCTCCTCGCCGAGGCTAGTCATCATCACATTTGTCACCTTAACGTCTTACTAGATTCCCAACTGGTCGTCCTCCAACTCAACAATGTGTACCATGTCCACAATCCTTTCCTCTTTCGCAAATACCTGCAAGTTAGACTCTTATCTCGACATTTTGATTCCATTACATTTACACATATTCCCAAAAAATTTAATCAAATAGCAGATAACATAGCTAACCTAGTGTTAGATTGCATTTATCACATCAAGCTACCAGTACGCATACATCAAACATCAATAATCTATCACAACATCTAAATTAGACATCATCAACAAAACCATAAACCACATGTGAACATCACAAAGATCCAAAAATGTATATCCATATATATATACATATACACACACACACACACACACACATATATATATATATATATATATATATATCGGTTAAATGTGCCATCAAAATGTTTACAAAAAATATAGTACATCCGTAGGCTGGTGAACCATCTCGCCCCTATAGATACAAAACTGGTGTCACCACATCAAGTAGGCTTGCATGCCTATTTAAATACCAAAAATACAAATATACCGACAGAGACATTCATGGTGCCTATATTGGGTATGTGTTATATTCTTTGCACGAGTAGTAGTGTCTAAGCATATGCATTGGGCACGCAAGGGGGCAGAGCCCTCGAATTTTTTTTTTCTACCTCGGGAAACGGGACACCTACCTCAAGAAACGTGTCATGTATTTAGGTGGTTCTTTTGGCACATGGTTTTTGCCGATGGTTCTCTATTTCTAGTTAAGGAATTAGGGTTTTGGACTAATCCAGGTCATTGGGTTAGGGTTTTGGATGCTGCTGGCTCCTATATGTATATAGTATTGTAAACAATGTAACATAATGAATGAATATAATATATGCTGGTTTTCCCGGTTTGGGTTTCCAGGGGAAAATTCTTTGTGTAATGTTTGTATTTGCCATTGTATCTTTTCTGAATATCTATTTACAGTAGACATTGTACAAAGTTAGAATTTACATTTGGTATCAGAGATTTATTGGCTTCAGGGGGATGCCTTTGTGGTCAAGGGTTTGGCTCGAGATTGTGATAAACCTTGTTATAGTAGGAGATTTACGGTAGTGTTTTTCAGGTGAAAAGAAATGGCAAGAAATTCAAAGATGGAGATCGATAAGTTTAATGGGAAAAGATTTGAGCTATGGAAGCTCAAGATGAAATATCTTTTGGTGGACAGAGATCAGTGGATCGTGGTAGATCTAGGTATTGCACCTACAGGAACTTCTGCAAATGACTGGAAAAAGATGGATCAGAAGGCAAAGAGCACAATCCGACCATGTCTCTCCGATTCATTATTACTGAATGTGTCAGAGGAAGCTACAAACAAGGATTTATGGGAAAATTTGGGGAAGTTGTATCAGTCTAAGTCCCTAGTGAATAAACTATTCCTGAGAAAGAAGCTGTATAACTTGAGGATGAGAGATGGAGACTCGGTGGCAGAGCATTTGAATGCCTTCAATACTGTGGTAAGTCAGTTAGTATCTGTTGAGATTAAAATTTTAGATGAAGATAAATGTATCAATTTGTTGTGTTCTTTACCAGACTTGTTGGATAGTCTGGTTGTGGCCATAGGTAGTAGTGCAACTTCTTTGAAGTTTGAAGAAGTGGTATCATCCTTGTTGTCGGAGGAGATGAGACAAAAGAATATGGAAGGACATAGCACAGACTTATTATTTGCAAGAGGACATTCCCAGGAAAGAAATAGATCTAATTTCTCAAGTGGGAGATCTAAGTCTAAGGGTAGATCTAAATATTTTGGAAAGTTTGTAAGGGTATGTTGGAGGTGTGGAAAAGAAGGGCACTACAAGAAGTAGTGTAGATCCAAAGTTGAGAAAAAGAAGGGATCTGAAGAATATTCTTCTATAGAAGAAAAGACCTCCAAGGAAGAAGGAGGGGATGTGTACTTGGACTCTTCAAGCACACATGCAGATCATGAGGCATGGTTGATTGAATTTGGTGCATCCTTTCATATGAGTCCCCATAGGGAGTGGTTTTGCGAATATGAAAAGTATGATGGAGGTAATGTTTTCTTAGGTAATGATTCGACAACCAGAATCATAGGAAGAGGAAGGGTCAAGTTGAGACTCATAGATGGAATGATTAGAACACTGCCTGGTGTTCTACACATCCTAGGTATGGCCAGAAATTTGATTTCTATAAGCAAAATGGAAGATGCAGGGGTAATTTTTTTTTTTTGAAAAGGGAACTTGCAGGATGGTTCGAGGAGCAATGGTGTTGATGAAGGGAGTTCGGTTTGGAACTCTGTATAAGCTACTAGGAAGCACTATTAGTGATGGGTGTAATAGCTCCATTGTTCCTGATATTGGAGTTGAA
>ML809377.1:32869-48492 GCA_009831015.1 Picea engelmannii
ATATATATATATATATATATATATATATATATATATATATATATATATATATATATATATATATATATTCATTCTATCAGGTTGGTGCTTGTTTACAAGCTGAGTCTTGTCACGAGGATTAGATTTCTCACATCTCAGTTGGATATGATATCAATAAGTTGGGTCTTGTTATGAGGTTTGGATTCCTCATTTCTTAGTTGGATCTGAGAACTACAAGTAGGGTCTTGTATCAGAGAGTTGGATATCTCATATTCAATTGAAGTTGAGATATTAAATGATTGATTTTATTTGTATTCATTCAAGTTAAATAAATAAAAGAATTATATTTTTATATACTTCATACAATTTGTGTTATATATGTTTATGAATAATTAATTGAACTGCATATATCTTATTCAATTAATTTAGTTAATCTATGAAAGTGTGAAAAGTAACCAAAAGTTCCAGACATTGATTCACCCCCCCTCTCAGTGTCAGTGTGTGTTTCCAACAAAAGGCGCAAGGGAAGAAAGAAACACATGGGATTAATGGGTTAAGTGAAGGAGAGTAGAGATGGTGCATGCTAAAGAAGGTGTGCAAAGGTGGAAGGGAGTGAAGTTAACTTGGAGAGGGATCCACGCATGAGCAAACATCTATGCGTGTAGGGAGAAGAAGAGTAGAATAGGGGTGCACATGTGTGGAAGAAGAGGAGATCAAGGGCACATGAGGATAGAGGTATGAGTGGGAGGAAACATGTGTTGCATGAAATTGAAATTAGTCAGCGCTGCCCGGTGTATCGTGACAAGGGACTAATCGCCTCTCGTGGATCCTTGAAATCTGGCGGTGGTGAGTTTACTAATCACCTGTGGATTTCGGTGTAACGACAACCATACTACCAACAACATGTGCCAAGGGTTTAAATGAGATGGCTAGTGCATGGGAGGAGGAAATAGAAGGAAGGATGGGCATGGGAGGAGTAATTAATGGAAGAGAAGGAGTTAATCAAGGAAGGAGGCATGCACATGGCAGAGGGAGGAATGCACCCTAATTAATAGGGACTTAAGTCCCATGTGGGAGGATAAGAGATAATGCATGGAAAGTGAAATAGATGACAAGTGAAGTGGAAAAAAAACAAGTTTGAGTGTTAATTAACTCAACACGCCAATTAGACACGTGCCACCTCACCTACACGCCCTCCTTGTTAATTAATTTCCTTATTTCTTGAAAAGTGTACCCCCATTAATGATTATTCCATTCAAGTGACACATGTCACACCCTCATACTGCCATTTGTCGGAGTCTGACTCTACCACTTGTAACCTTGGAAGGTGACCACCCCTGCTATAAATAGTAACTGATAAAAATAGGCGTATGACCCTAGAAAATAAGAAATCATCAAATGTGTTCGGGATGACTAGGAGACCATTGCCAAATGTTGTATGTCTAAAACAAACACTGCTAAAAACAAAATCTCATTGCATGTCAATGATATCATACTCATTGGATTCAATATTCTGTGAGGGTTCTAAATATGTAATCATAATTGACATGCAAGTCCTAATACTCCATCTGCTAAAAATAGAAAATACTCACATGTTATCCCAAAAAAGGCTCACTAGACTTAGAATGTCTCTAGGGTCAATACTGTAAGCTTAGAATCTTGATCCAAAGCCCATAACTCAACCTTATAAAAATAGAAAGTTTCTGCATGATCCTCGAAAAAAGCATCATTGGGTTCAGAATTATGCAAGGACCAATACTGTATGCTCAAACTTGACATGCAAGTCTTCGGTCATCGTCTCCTAAAATGTAGGGCACTTTTTAATAATAGAAATCTCTCTCAAATCCATGTGAAACTGTGCTAATCTGTCTCTACAACAAAAATCACCACAACACCAATTTTGTACCTGTCTCTAAAGGGAACCAAACCTTGGCTCAAAAAAATGCTCAATCTGGGTCAACTGTATGAATTCCAACCAAAATAGGTTATGCTAGCTCTTAACCCTATGGATCTCCAAGTGCGAAAATCTAAGGGTTAACACCAAGGCAATGACAATGATCCTAACAGAATGTGTAGAAATCCCAATACAAAGGGGACCCACCTATAATGATAAGTTAAGCTTCACAACACGATTCATTAGACAACATCACATCAAATAAATACTGTAACATTCTTCATAACATCAATTGACTTTATAATTTTTCCTAAGTATACCAAGGTAGGCCAATCTCACCCCTATTGAGTGTGCCAATGCCTAGGGCAACAAGTATTTCCTAAATTCCTTAGTTAGACATAGGAAAATGATGATTAATTAATCGAAAGGGAAGGGAAAACTTTATGAATTTGACCCTCAAAGCCATTTTTTTTGGATGGATTAAGGTATATAATTGGCCCAACTAGCCTTTTTGGCTAGGAATCTTCATTTTCTTTACAAAACCTTTGAGTGGGAGCTTATTTTTTTAGAGTTACCACTTCAACTCTTTTTTATTCATCCCCTTTCTTTATTTTTTCTAGTCCTTTTCTTTAGATAATGCCTTTTAGCATAGGATTTTAGGGGTTAGGCCTTTTAATGAAGTGACATAACTCTAGCTTATTATTTTCTTTCATATATATTTTACCTCTTCGCCTCTATATTTTTCTTAGTCTTGCACTATTCTTCAAATTATTATCCACAAGGAAACGACCTTGCTAAGTCTAACAAAATGTTTTTGATTGCCATTATTAAGAAAACCATGGGTGATAACAAGAAGAGTTGGGATAACAAACTCAAGTACACTCTTTGGGCTGATAGAATCTCGAAGAAGAATTCCATTGGACATATCCCCTTTGAGTTGATATATGGGATGAGAGTTAATTTTTCTATTCATTTATAACTTCCTATGTACAACTTTCTTGAACGATTCACTAGTGATAAAGAAGCCTTGCAAGCAAGAATTAATTAGCTATTCAAATTGGATGAAAAAAGAATGACAACTTTTGACCATTTGGTAGGAAATCAAGGTCAAGTTAAAAGAACTTGCAGTAAGAAGGCTAGGCTAATGCACTTTGAATCAAGTGATGTTGTGAAGAACAATGAAGAACAATGCAAGCCTAAGCAAAAAATAACTAGAGGTGAAGAGCCAAAAGATAAATGAAATAAAATAATAAGCTAGAGCTCTACCACTTCATTAAAATGACTAACCCCTAAATTCCTATGCTAAAAAATACATTATCTAAAGAAAAAGACTAGAAAAAGAAAATAAAATAAAGAAAGGGGATGAATAAGAAAATAGTCGAAGTGGTAACTCTAAGAAAATAAGCTCCATCTCAAAGGTTTTGCAAAGAAAATGAAGATTCCTAGCCAAAAAGGATAGTTGGACTAGTTATAGACCTTAATTCATAAAAAAAGAATGGCTTTGAGGGTCCAATTATTAAAATTTCCCCTTCCCTTTCCATTAATCAATCATCATTTACCTATGTCTAACTTAGGAATTTATGAAATACTTGTTGTTCTAAGCATTTACACACTCAATATGGGTAAGGTTGGCCTACCTTGGTGTACTTAGGAAAAATTATAAATTTAATTGATGTTATGAAGTATGTTGTAGTCATTATTTGATGTGATGTTGTCTAATGACTTGTGTTATGAATCTTAACTTATCATTATTGGTTGGTCTTCTCTGTATTGGGATTGGTGCACATTGCCTTGGGATCCGTGTCATTTCCCTGGGATCCATGACAACAGAGTGAATGATGACAAGGAAACCATTTCATCATGCATCATTTTCCACCTCAATTTCATGTACACTTGGTGCATCATGAAGTGTGTTTGGATTTTACAACACTATTCCCTAGCACATGTGGGGGACGACACCCTTTCTCTCTTTTCATTCTCACATGTGTATTTTTGAGATATATTGTACTTGTTCACATGTGTGGACACACTTTAGAGCTTTATTTCTACTCGCATGTTCCTCTAGAGGATTCTAGAAGGGGGCACACTTCATTTTGACCTTTTCTCACATGTGTGAGGGTTTATAGAGCCTTCTAGAGGAACACTCTTTCTCTCTCTTCACTCCACACATGTGGAAGGGATTTACTGCATTATTTTATGGGTTAGTTGATGGAGAACTTGAATTTGGAGAGCATATTTGACTCCAAACATGTGGAGTTGGTTAAGGTTTAGTTGGACTGATTGACGACTCATCTAGTTGTCATATGTTAGTTGGATACCACTTGTATTGAGCACATGGTATTTCTCAAACCCATGGATTGTATTTGATGTTTTTTGAGCCTCTATCACTTGTAAAAAAGGATCTTATTTTAAGATGTTGGGAATAAAGTGATGACTTCTTGGCTATCTTGGTGTGATATATTCTATTTCTTGGCAATTTTTCTTCCTTTCTTTATTTTTTATGACAAGAGTATAAGAAACTTTTGATGAGATAAGGTATTTTTCTAGAGAATCGATCAAGCAAGGTAGTTTCCTATACTTGGTTAGATCTAATTTATTTTACTAAAGATGACTGTTTAGGGCTTTGTCTTTCAACATATGGTTAGCCTAATCTCTCTTACAGTTTCCAAGGTTTGATTTGGCTACATGATCTAACCCTCCTTGAAGATTTTCTTAGACTTTTTGTGTCATAGATTGATTCTCTTACATGCTCCCTTGTTTGTGTGGGAGACCTCAACACTTATAGGGAAAGGGGAGTATTGCTAAGGAATACAAGGACTCCACACACAATGGTAAGGAACCCTCCACTATTCTTCTTGAACATTTTTTTTTTTAAATTTCCATTTAATCCATTTATGATCAAGGGTTCACATCATTATAGAATGTGATGATATTGATACATAAACAAGGGAATTATAGTCCACTCACTTCACCAACATGGATACTTGCAGAATTCATATTATGTTCTTTGTTTACAATCTTGGACAAAGATATCAATGTTTAGAATGACTACAAGGCTTTTGTTCCTATTGCAATTTTGAGTGCAACTTCTCTACAACACTACTCATGATTGGTAAGATGGATTGTTCTTTAGTATAGAATGCACACAAGCAACCACCCGCTGATAATGCAGTAATAATCAAGGCTCTGTAATTATTATATCATTGATAACTCTGTCTTCGGTGCAACCCCTTTGCACGCCAATATCAAACTAAAAATTAGATCTCTCAAGTTGCTCAAGGATGAGACACCACCATGGTTCTATGCGTGTGTGTTCAATTTTGATTGTAGTGGCTTTATTAATGATTGATTCATTGGTCTCAATGGTTTCTTGATTGAAACAAGGTAATGGATATATCCTCTTTTGTTTAAATTATAGCCACACCAACTAACCATTAATAATCAAATTCAAACAATACCAAGTGGCGAATTTACCTAGCACCTACATATGTGCATGTAAATACAATCCAAAAATTAAGAAATATATATGCACTACCCCAATTATGAACAAAGAGTGATACATTCCATCGTGAATGAAGATAACAAGGCTTTGATCAATGGCCTCATTTTCCAACACTCCAATGACAATATAATTAGTTACTCCAACATTAAAGTCAAACCAACATTAAGTATAATGTATTGCTCCAACAATGAGTTAGAATAGGGACATTGTGGTTACAAGGCAACATTTCCATAACAAGATATGTGAATGTATATGCTTAGATGAGGCCAACAACTACCAAATCATTCTCTTCCTCTTGGAAATTGACATAAGAATGACCGTGTATTTTTTTTATATGGCTGGTGTGTATTTGAATTTGAATTGATTGATTTGTTTGTATTCTAGCTCTATGTTGGCTGGTTTGTATTCTAGCTCTATGTTGGCTGGAAAATATGAATGGTGACTTTTATGGATAATCTATGTTATGACAATAATTTTAAAACAAATGAACCTACATGAAATTTGCTTTGAATGGGTCAAAGTTATAACACTAAATTTGATGTAAAATTGGCCTTTGAAATACCCTATAAGCTACAAAGGATTAATTGGTCAATGTGTCTTTTAAAAAAAGAGACATGTTTCATGGTTTAGAGTATGCTAAATAAGACAATGAACTTGTCCCATAACATGATTAGGTAGTCACTAGTCTTTCACACAAGTTTTTTATTCTGAACAGGTGATTGTGTAATGTGTTTGCGGAGAAGAGAGGGGATCACTGTGCAGTTTGTGGGTGAAATGATTCAACTAGGAATATTCCTCGTTCTTCACACAAGGAAGCATAGTCTTCGAAAAATAGCCCCTAATGAAATTAGAGGGCTATTATTCTAGGTTTCACAACCCACACCTATGTAGAGGGGATCATTCAACACCTACGACCCTTACGTTAAAATCTCTATGCTCTATCGATACGATGTTGATAGTATTCCCAACGAATTAGCAATTCCCCTAGATAAAAAACAAAAATACCATATTGATAGCATGAATTCACCTCTACACTTCCTACACTTCCGTCCATGTTTACTACACTTTCGTCCATGCCAGGAGGTGGCTGATGCAATAAACAATTCCAATTCAATTACTTAAATGACACATAAATTGTCCAATTCAATTATTTAAATGACACGTAATGAATAGGAGTAGTAGGGAGTCGGTAGTACTTGGGAAAACACTGCGCTCCAACTGTCAGCTTCTCTTGTCTCCCGACACCTCCTGTCGGGGGCGTATGATGGAAACGTGAAAAAACATAAAAGTCACCATTCACATTTTCCACCTTCACAGAAATTGTGTTGAAAAGGAAGAGAGGAACAAGTCAACCCTCCAATCGACTTCATGAATCATGGTTGAGTTATACCTCTTTGTTGGCACAGGGGCAGACCCAGGGTTCATCTCCAAGAGCGCACCAACAAGCCCTAACTACTGGCCCTTTTGGAAACACCTGCGAAGCAGATGCAGTCTCACCCAAAGCAATTATGAGGGGGTTGCAGAACAAAGATGTCTACAACCAAGGGGAATATCAAGTGGATATAATACAAGAACAAAAAAGCATTCATATATCACTTATCAGCTAGGATATACTATGCACATCTACTTATTAGATCTAAAACAATAATGCAATCACAGTATATCAATGACAGAGACAGAATACCAATCACACACAACACAACATATACGTGGTTCACCCTCTCTCTAGGGCTACATCCACAAAACTATGCTTTATAATATATTAAGACGAAGCATACAATTCTTGTCTGCACTCTTAGCTAGCATATACTCTTTCTTCTCCTCTCTTTCTCTCCCCTCCCTATGCACCCAATTTTAGGGTTGATCTTCGCACCCAGATGAAGATATTACAATACCAAAAGGCTCTCACACTTAGCACTTCTCTCTCACACAACAATAATCACTCATAATAACAATACCACTAGATCAACAACAATATCGTACCAACCCAAACTAGGTCCTCATGACCTTTATTTATACATTACAATAGCTCACTGACATCCTTAGGTTGAAACCTAGGTGTCCTGAACCCTAGATACCAAAACCCTAGGTGTCTAAAACCCTAGGTCAACTTGACCCATATTTTCAGGGCTTCACCAGCCTGTCTTTCCTTTATTCTCGCGCGGTGCTCTAAAGCATATAACAATGGATTTTTCCACTTGCTGATTTGTCCACAATCCTTCTTCCTTGTTGATCTGTCATCCTTGATCTCCTCATCCAACAACTTTCTTTCTCAGACTTCGCTCCATCTTTTCTGCTCTTTTTCTCACTTCGATCCAATAACAATCACTGAGTCTTGCACGAAGTTCGTATTTTTCATTTTCTTCATTTATCTTCGCTCACTTCCATAACCAAGGGCCAAAAGGCCCCCAACACTCACCTGTGACTCAAACCGAGGCACTTCAGACCTGATCCTTCTGTTTTACTTCAACTTCTGACTGCGCAGTGAAACCTCTGCTTTCTTCTCTATG
This sequence comes from Picea engelmannii, assembly GCA_009831015.1. Classification (NCBI taxonomy): domain Eukaryota; kingdom Viridiplantae; phylum Streptophyta; class Pinopsida; order Pinales; family Pinaceae; genus Picea; species Picea engelmannii. The sequence goes on from ML809377.1 coordinate 40,755, forward strand.
CCTCCTTTTCCTCCTTGTGCAGACTATCTTTTCTATGTTTGGTACCCAGTTTCAATTGCACCTGGTACCTAGACCCTTTTCTTCTTGCGTTTACTGAGAACTGTGGAGCAACTGGTTGTCATAGTAAAATTTCAATCGGCTCCCATTCATTGATCCTTCCTTTCACTCCCCATTCAGAGTCAACAATTGCGATCTCCTCCCTCTGTAACATAAGAGATCTCATATGGCCCTAGCCAATGCGTTCTGAACTTCCTAGGATGTTTGATGAACTTATTGTCATATATCAGGACTAGATCACCTTGTTTAAATGCCTTCTTCCTAATGTGTCTGTCATGGTAGGCCTTCTCTCTTTCCTTCTGTACTTGTTGATGGAATCCTGCAACAAATATGTCTACCTCCAATTCAGCCAACTGTGCAAGCCTCTCTTGAACAACGCCAAGGTCATCCATATCTGTAAAGGCAACAATTCTTAGGCTTGGTACCAAATATTCCATTGGAACAACAACTTCAAGACCATATACCAACTTAAAAGGTGTCTACATTGACAACTTCTTGCAAGTGGTTCTATAGGCCCATAATACTGTTGGTACTCTTAGATCCCAATCATCCCTGTTCACACTACAAATCTTCATGAGCGTTGTCTCCAAGATCTTGTTGAATGCTTCAACTGTCCCATTTTCTTGTGGATGGTATGGTGCGCTCTTCTGATGGTGGATTGCAAATTCTTTAGTCAAGCTTCAACTGTCTTATTGATGAAATGTGTGCCTTGATCACTCACAAGGATATTTGGGCATCCAAACCTGGTTATGATGTCATCAAATATGAAGCACGCAATTGTAGTTGCACTACAGTCCTTAACTACTCTTGCTTCGGCCCATCTGGTCAAGTATTATGTTGCTGTAATTATGTACCTTGCTCCTGTACGCTTTCTTGGTGGGTTTATAGGTCCAACTAAGTCAATGACCCATTTCTCAAATGCTTGTAGGGTCAGTTGTGGTGCTAGTGGCATTTCATCTCTTCTGGAAGGTTTCCCAACTCTTTGGCATACATCACAGGCTTTGGAATAGTCTTTAGCATCTATGTGTAAGGTAGGCCACCAAAGGAAAGCTCTAAGAACCTTTTGCACAATTGCTTTTCCTGCATAATGTCCTCTTGTGATGCCTTCATGAGCTTCTGTGAGGATCAATGGTCGTTTTGCCTCCATAACACATCTTCTTAATATCTTGTCAGGTCCCATCTTGTATAGATGTTCAACTATTAGTGAGAAGTCTGCAGTGCACACTACTAGATGTTTCTTCTGAGGAATTGTGTACTTACTAGGTTCCATTCATGTTGATAGGAACTGGACTATCTCTACGAAGTGGTCATAGATATTTCTAATGTCCAGTAGCTGTGCATCTGATAGTGCATCCTCCAAACGGGTCGACTCTTCACCATGTTCCAACCTTGACAAGTGGTCAAGACCTTTGTTCATTCTCCCTGGCTTTACTATGATCTCAAAATCATATTCCTGAAATAGCAGAAGCCATCTGCATATCCTTTCCCCCAACACTAGCTTGTTGACTAGGTATTTCAGCACGGAGTGATCAATAAACATTTTAAAGTGTCCTCCCAACAAGTAGTGGTGAAATTTATGCAATGCATACACCATGGCTAACCCTTCTCGCTCAGTGGTGGTGTAATTAATCTGAGCAGTTGATAGCTTCCTGCTAGAAAAGGATAATGGGTTGGTCAATATCTCCTCCTCCAGATTGTGCTAACACAACTCCTAAAGCAATCGAAGATGCATTGACATGCACATGAAATTCCTTCGTCCAATCTAGAAAAACCAGAATAGGTGCAATAACCATTTTTTGTTTTAGTGTGTCAAAGCTCTGATGGAATTCTTTTGTCCAACTAAACTGACAATATTTCTTCAAAATTTTCTCCATGTGTATTATGATCTGAGCATATCCTTTGATGAACTTCCTGTAGTATCCCGTGTGTCCTAGAACAGTGCGCGACTGTTTGACTGAAGTAGGAGGGGGTAGATCAACTATAATGGCGATCTTGGATGGATCTACCAACAATCCTTGCTTACATACAATATGACCTAACAACACTCCAACTGGTGAAAAGAAAATAAATTTCTTCAAGTTCAAGGAAATTTGACACTACCTGCATTTATCCAACATTAGCCTTAGACATTCAATATGATTCTTCAATAAACTAAAAACAGTTTAATCATCAAAATATGCTTCTAGAAATTTATGCAAAAATTCCTTGAATGCTTCGACCACCACCCTGGAAAAGATGGCTGGGGCATTCTTTAATCCAAATGGCATCACTATATACTAATAGGACCCCCATTCTGTTGCAAATGTGGTCTAATGGCAGTCTTCCTTGGCAATCCGGATCTGATGGTATCCTGAAAATCCAACTGTCAAAGAATATACTCCTTGGCATCCAACATTATCTAACACTTTGTCAGTGAATGGTGTAGGGAAGGGGTCATGCAAACAAGCATCATTCAACTTCCTGAGATCTTCGCATATCCGAATCTCTCCTGTCTTCTTGTCTTGTACCACCATAGGGCTATTCCACTCTGACTCTTCCACGGGTTCTATAATCCCTACTTCCAACCTTATGTCGAGCTCAATTTTCACTTTTTCCTTATATTTAGGGTTTAGTTTGTACGGTCTTTGTTTGACTTGTCTAGCATTTGGATTTAAAGGGATCGTCATCTCTCCCATAGGACCTTTAATGGCCTTCATATCAGTGAACTTGGTTGGAAACAAGTCCTGATATTCATGCAGTAACTCTGTAATTTTGTCAATGGTAGCAGCATCCCAATAATCTCCGACATTTGCAAGCTTCAATGTCTCTTCTGTTCCAATATTGACTTTCTTAATCTTGATTGTCTTTCCAATGAATGGTAACTCAACTCCTGGTCCTTCCACATCTCTTTGGCCTTCTGTTTCTGCGATGTTCACCTTCCTCAAATCATTGTCTTCATCGACATTGATGTTGTAACAACCTTGCAATTTCTGGAGAGGTGCAGTCCATTTGTCCTCTTCTTGTTCCATAGGGAGGCTAGATGCCTCTTCAAATACTTTATGTCTTACAATCTACAATGCTTGATCTACTGAAGGATATTGACTTTCAAATAAGAAGGTGGTTACAAAATTCTGAGTCATACCTTTCCAATCTATAGTGATGAGGCACAACTCTGCTTGAAGGTACCAGTTGATAGGGGTTGTGTCCAACGTGTTAATGAATTTGTGCACCCACTGCTCTTATAGAATTTCTCTCCAGGTCTCTTCACGGCTTCTCACATGGTCCTTTGGGCAACTTCGACCGGTGTACCTTACTTCACAGCTTTTTGCTTGTGGTGAGAATCGCGCTGTCATCAAGGTACGACGTTGTACCCAGTTTGCAATGTTGTTTTTCTGTGTCCCCCACCATCTTGTTGGGGTTGCTTTCAAGGCCTCATCCATTGCCAACAATCTTTGTTGTATTGGTACACTTTCTTCAAAGTCCGACAAGAAGGTTTCTAAAGGATTTAGACTATCAAAGGTGGGTAAGTTACTTACGGTTGTGCCAATCCAGCGAGCTTCTCTGGTTAGTCTAGCACATCTCCTTGTAGATACTTCATACATTTTATTCTACCAGTTCTCCAGTGCTTCTTCTGATTTGGATGAGCATGCGCTATCACTTCACCAACTTAGATTTCCATTGGCTGTGGGATTGATGTAATCCTGTTGTCTGGATGTTAGATTATATATATTTTCTAGTGCATATGCGTGGTCTTCTTCTCTGATAGGTTCTGTGTATCTCTGACCTTCATCTGGATCTAAATATGTGATGACCCTAAGGCCATCTCTTTCAAAATTCATACGTCTTTTCTTTAAATCAATCACAGTGGAATTATTGAAGGCCCAATCAATTCCTAACAGTGCAGAGTAAGGACAGATGTCATCAACTATCTCAATTACCTCAAAATCTACAAATGTTGTTACTCCATCAATGTCCACAGGGACATGTTCCAGTCTGCCAAATGGACTTACAACTTGCTGGTTGGCCATCCTAAGCCTGATAGGGGAATATATCAACTTCGACTTTCCCATCAGTGCCCAAGTTTGCTTCGTCATGACATTGACTTCCGAGCCTAAGTCGGGGACTACATAATCTATCTCATGCTCTCCTATTTGAGCATTCAAATGTAATTCCTTATTTTTCCTTCTCTTCTTACCAATTTGGTGTACTGCCCTATTCAGTAAGGGGTCTATATTTCCTAGCTCATATTGTCTGATTAAATTTTGTAACTCTTGTACAACGCTTTCATCCTAAATCAACTTAATACAAGTATATAGAAATTCCATGAGATTTCTTACCTCTTTTTCTTATTTTGGTGAAGCAGACTGATCAAATGCTAGAGGCATTCCATATTCTCTCACTTCCGGTCTTGTCTTCGATGAGGAACCTTGGTCTCCTCTGAATTATTTTCTTGCCTCATCAAACATTTGTCTTTCTTTCTTTGCATCAAACATTTGTGTCTTCTCTGTAGCTTTCTTGATTCCCAAGTCTTCTGTAATCTTCCTTTGGGTCAGTTTGTCTTCTCTTGTAAAAACACCTCCTCTAGTTATAACAACCACTCTAGGGTCTTCTCTGCGAGGTTTAGCGTATATCAGTTGCACTTGCGGGTTTTGCTGAGGTCCTCGTCTTTGCGGAAGCTTAGCTAGCAGTACAGGACAATCTTCTATAACATGTTCAGACAAGCTACAATAGCTGCAAGTAGTACAAGGTTTATAGAAATCCCTTGTCAGGTGTCCTGGTTGTGCGTAGTTATTGTTGGAAGATTGGTTGTTGTCATTGATGTCAACCCTAGTCATGGGTTTTGGACCGCAAGATTGATAAAGGTATTTGGACATGAAGGACAATTAACATGCATATACAACACCCATGAATGTATAGTATACATCATGTTGTTTCCGGTGGTATGTGGCATGTCATGTGGAGCCTCATGGTTGAGGAAAAATGAATTTTTGAAGATGACAAAGTGAATTGAAGAAGGAAGTACATGTAGGCCCTGAAAATAATTAAAGAAACAAATTACAAAATAAGAAAGTGTCAGGTTGGCCCTAATGTTAAAATGAAGTGACATAAATGGTATAAATAAACATCATTATACATTCATTTTTATACAAGTCGAATTTTAGAGGAAATAAGAAGTAAAGGAAGGCCAGATTTCAAGGGAGGATGAAGTCTTTTGGTGATGTGTTCTAAGGTATGTTATTTTCAGGTCATCTTACCATTTTTGCTATAATTTTTTTTCTAGAACGATTCAGATGGTGAAATCGCTATGGTATTGAGAAGACATATCAAGGTACCTTTGGTAAAAATTTCAGCTCTTTATTCGCTATAATTATGGAGATACACTCTGTGAAAGATAGGGTTTGTGACCAGTCCTGAAGCTAGTCAATAAACAAGTGTTCCAGGTAAAACAGTCATAACTTCTTCATACAGAATCCAAATGAAGTGGGACCACTTCCATTGGAAAGATTACGGACTTTAGTTTCTTGTGTGCAAGTTTTAGAATTGGAGGTTAAATATTTAGCATGGGGAATGCTGTACAAGTTGGGTCTTTTGAATAGACCGGAATTGAATAAAGTCTACCATTCTTTCTATAACCTCTTTTTGCGGAGGATTCAAGGAGTGAAAATTGGAGGCGTTTCAGAGAATACATTGAGTAATATTATCTGTAGGATTAGAGTACTCCAAGAATTGAAGAATTGCAGAAATTGAAGAAGTCTCAGGAAGCATTATCAGGTTCTATGTGATGATTGGTTGATGGTGATGATTTAATGTAAAGTTTTATTATCTCTCGTATATTCTTGGGTGGAAGGAAGGGGCAAGGATGGAGAGTTCAAATTTCTCTTGATATTGGAGGATTGTATCTTCCTTTTGGAGGTTTATCCCTCCCTCTACATTTGGAAGTTGTAGCTACCTTTGGAAGTCATTACTTCCCTTGAAAAAAAACTATTGATTATTTCTCATATATTGTGCATGGTGTATTGGTGTAACTCTTATACTATTGTTCATTTCTCATTGAATATAATTGAATGGTTTAAGTATAAGTTGAATTTTTTTTTTAAATTGTATTTGATACTGATTCACCCCCCTCTCAGTATCAACATTTGGTATCATAGCAGGTTGCCTTTAGAACAATTTAACCACTGGAAGGAAAATCCTGAGCATAGATGGATGACCATGAGCACATTTCAAATGGGATTCAAAAATTTGATGTAAGAAATTATGCATACTGGAGTGATAGAGTGAAAACTTACCTAACGACTTTGGGAGTAGACATTTGGTACTCAGTTGTAAATGGCTATGTAATTCCAAATAATGCTCCAATAGATCCAAGTGAGAAGAAGCTTATGAGTTGTAATTCAAAAGCCAGACATGTTATTCTAGCATCATTGGCACCAACCATTGCTAGCAAAGTGATTGGCTACAACATTGCTAAACAAGCATGGGACAAACTAAAGAGTATCTATGAAGGTGATCCAAAAGTTAAGCAGGTCAAGCTTCAACGACATATAGCAGAATTTGAAAATTTGAAGATGAATGAAAAGGAAGATATTGCAACCTATTTTCTTAGAGTTGATGAAGTTGTTAATGCTATCAGAGGATTAGGTGAAGAGTTCGATGAATCCTTGGTTGTACAAAAAGTGTTGAGATCACTTCTCTTAAAGTATGATGCTAAGGTCTCCGCCATTGAAGAAACTAGGGACTTGACCAAAATGACAATGGATAAATTACATGGGACTCTTATGGCATATGAAATGAGAACAGGTACAGAAAGTGACCAACCAAACAATGAAGCATCCTTTAAAGCCATAAAGAAGACAAAAGACAAGGATAATGACCTTGATGAAGAAATAAAAAATTTCGTAAGAAGGTTCCAGAAGGGAAGTGGAAGATACAAAGGTAAGTCTCCTCTCAAATGCTTTAACTGTGGCAGAATAGGACATATTGCTGAAAACTGCTACTATAAAAAGAGAAGTCTCAACAATAAAAAGAGTTTTTACTCCAAGGATGATGACAACTTCTCAGATGAGAGTGATGAAGAAGATAATGATGGAGGAGAAGTCCTCTTCATAACCCAAGAAACCCATGATGATGATCATAAGAATTTTAAAGAAGAAGAAATCATTTGTGAAGAAGATTCAGATGAAGAAACCAACCTTGATTCTTTTTGGGGATACAAAGACAATGCAGAGAGTGAACAAGAAGATGAGAATCTTGAAAAATTGAAGCATGTTGAAACTGAAAATAGCAAGCTTAGAAATACAAACATAATACTAAAAGGTGAATTGAGTAGTTATGAAGAAGAGAATTACAAGCTTGAAAACACCATTAATAGCTTGAAGGAACAATTAGAAGATTATGAGAAATTGAAAGCAAAATTGGATCACACAAAAGGGGAGCTACTATCGACAACACAAAAGTTGAAGAAGTTCGAAAAAAGCACTGAAAAATTAGATGAGATCCTTAGCAGTCAAAGATCTCCAAATGACAAGATAGGACTAGGATATAATGACAGTTTGAATACAACAAAACAAGAGAAGGAAGTTGAAAATGATGAAACCAACACTCCAGAACAAGTTGAACAACAAGATATAAGACTAGAATTCAGAAGGAATGAGACATCAAGAAGATCCTCTCCCATCAGGCATGAAAGCAATCATTATGA
>ML809377.1:92905-111296 GCA_009831015.1 Picea engelmannii
GCGCGAAAATCAATTCAAACGAAATCATAACAGGATTAGTTAACAGAATTCGTAAGAATAATCCGATCGTTTGTTATTGCAATTTGGGCAAACAAGATCGATTGACTTTGATCAAAATCGTTCCATTCAAACGAATTATAACCGGATTTGATAGAGATAACCTAGGTCGACCAATTCGTTTTGCAAATTTAAAATCAAACAGAGCAGCAATTATAATCCGAATCCAACTCATAAAACAATCTTGCCAACTCAAGATATGGGATAATCCAATCAGAATAAGAGCGAATCGAACAGTTAAGGTTTTAACATAGTTATTATGATGCAAAACCATTCCACGATTCGGGCGCATTTGCACAGGCTTAAATGAGAGCATTGTTTTCATAAAAACAGAGTCGTTCTTTCCAAATTGAGACCGAACAGAGTTGTATTCCTGTTCTTAGAAGATTACATGACACAACATATTACAAGATCGTAACAACCAAACTCATTGAAATCGTTTGCCAATCACAACATATGAACCATAACGAAATCAAATCCAAACATGATCGTATTCTAAATTGAGCATGAAAACTTCCTGTTCAGAGTAGATACAAAACGAATTCAATCGAAAGCAAACCATCAGTTTCATTAACTCAATCAAACAAACAAAAAAATCAAATCCAAATGAAGACCATTCAAAATCAATAAAAATCTATCAATGGCTAAACTGGGAATGATCAACTCATGTATCTAAAATGAAATTCCATTTATTTTTAGCAAAGCGAAAAATATACAGGATGAACACATTATAACAGAGCCATTTCGAAATATAAACAGAGCTATTCGAAGACCAAATTCCAATCACTATATCAATCCTGGTCATTCACAAAACTAAAACGATATCAAAATCCATACCTGTATGGTGAGTAGACGGCTTGATCATGACAATTTGGAGTTGATAACGGCTATGGCCGATTCAACATTCTTGAAAACGATGGAGCAAGTTGTCTTCTACTTCTTATCAGTTGCTTGGAGTTTGTCTCTTTGGCTGGTCAACATTGCAACTTGACTTTCCAGCGATTGAATTTTCGATTGGAGTAGGTGAACGTCGATGTAGTATCGTTCCAACCACAAATCACATTGGTCACAAGACGATTGTGTGGGATTTGAAAGTGCAGGTGAGGGTTTGATCATATTGCCAAGGGTTTCGTTAGGTAGTTTGATACCAGGGTAGCTAGGAGTATTCCTTAGGCAAGGGGGAAGATTCGTCACGAAATCATAAGGTGGTTCGGGACATAAACCCTGTGAGTAAGGGTACTCACTAGCTAGGAAACGTTCTATGTCAGAGTCTGAATCCTCACTAAGGATTATGGGCTTCTGCTCAACAGAGGGTTTAGGCTTGGTCCTAGCCATTCTCAAAATCAACCGAGCGTTCTTTTTACCCTTGGCATCAACAGTAGGGTTTTCCTTGGCCTTTTTGCTTACGGGCTTTTTAATGGTCTCAACCTTCTCGGTCATAGAGTCAGGTAAGTCAACATCAAGGTTGGCCGAGGGTTTAGGAGAGGGAAGTAGGACATGGAAGGGAACGGGTGGCCCGACCTTGGTTTCATTTACCACAGGCTTGTCAACCTGGACAAGGTCTGTATCATCAAAACCATTTCGAGCGATGAAAGATCTCCAACTATCACCGTGTAAACTCAAGTGATAAACAATGATGAGTTTAATAAGTCCATGGTGGAACAGGCTACTGTCGGCCTTCTCCCTTTTAAACCTTTTAGACATTTTATATAGGTTACGTTGAAAGTAAAAGGGCATATTCAATGGGTATCCCATAAAATTCATTAACAAACGCAGGTGGTAGAGAAGCACGAGTCCATATCGACCTTCACATGTCATGAACTGTTTGATTATCATCAAAATATCATGACATCGAGTTTTAAGCGCAGAGATGGGCATACCTCTGTCACAAGAGGTGACCTTTCGAGAGACAAATAGTAGTGGCCATGGAACATCTTCCACTTTCGAATTTTTGAACCAACGCTGGCCTGTGGCAGGTAACCCTATAGGAGAACTAATAAAATTCTCATCGATTTCCAACTGTATGTCACCCACCTTGGCTCTACAGCCATCAAAAGTCAGAATGAACTGTTGTGCCACACATAAGTTAAAACCCTCAAATCTCTGCATGAAGGTAAACCAACCGTTATCCTCCAAGTCTTTGCGGGCATTGTCAAATAACAGTAAGGCTTGGCTATCGTTCGGTTCGATTCGTACTACCGGTGCCATGGATCCGAGCACACGGTAAGTCCAGGGTTTGGATCATAGCACACACAGGAGAAAAATACACTAAGGGTTATCCGAGCTAATAGAGGTAAACCGAGATAAGGGATAGGCATAAATGTCATCATGCGAAGGTGGTGGAGCTTATCTCTGCCATGCAAAATAGTTATTTCCAAAGTACAACCGCCGGCTTATAACTGTTCTACCCATCATAGTATAGTTCAACAATCATGTCACTTGGCTGACCAATGAATCCAATGGTAAGTGTATAAACCAACGTGTGCAATCAACATTGTGCCATAGTTTTAAACCATCAACATTCAATTTGAAACCAATACCAAATATTTAACCATGCGCCAATGTATCAGCTCATATCAATAGTTTAACCAATGTGCCAATGGGTCTTCATATAATCAACATACCAATAGTTATGAAAACACGAACATAGGGATTATATTAAAGGATATACATGAAGGATTTAATCATAACCCCTATGTATTTTCATGAAACCAATGGTCAAATAGGTCAAATAAAATGCAAATCCAAATGCCAATGTGTTACAAACTCAATGAAACCAAGTCACACAATCAATACAAGAATGTCCAATGAGTATAGTTCGAAAGTTTTGCCAGCTGCATAACGATAAGTGAAAAGTAAGCGCAATAGGCATATTGACAAGAAGGATCATGACAGTTCAAATAATGATTTTAATGCGACTTCTAAAGACTAAGTTTTCACGCTTATAGTCATGAAAACAAAATGAAGGTAAATGTGCAAATGTCGCAAAAATAAAAGTGTCGTTTATTTAAAAATTGCGACGAAAAATTGATGTTTGCAAAACATTGGTGTAGGCAGATTATAAGACAATAAAAAAATGTGAATTGGCTGCCAACACGGTGCCCCGTTGTTGAAGGAGGGTTGCACGTAGTGTAATCAATCCCCCACTTGGTGAAGGGGCCAATGGTGATGATAGGAAACATGGGAGCGGGATGTGCCCTCATCTTCCGTGAGAAGATTTGACACGGGTTGAACTTCTTGACTGATGCGATACAATCTTTGATTAGTGTCAGCCATAACTAACCAGCTCGTAAAATATTTTGGATTTTTTCCAACCCAGACAAATGACCACCACATGCTCCAGTATGGAAATCGTTAAGCATGATTTTCTCGTCTTCATGAGTGAGGCACTGATGAAGGATGGAATCTACACCTCGACGATATAGAGTATCTTTGAGTATGAGATAGTTCTTGGCCTGATGGTGTATATGGCGATGCTCATCACGAGAAATAGATGAGGGGCACTTCAAAGTTTGAATATAGACAAGTATATCTCCATACCAGGGGTCCGAAAATGCTATCAAAAACATGTCTCCTTGAATAGGCGAGTCTTCAGGCATAACATCACCTGACTCAACTGAAAGTTTCGAGATGAGTTCCGCAAAGACCAGTGACTTTTTGGACTTCGTCGAAATGAAATCTAAGTCAAATTTCTGGAGGACAACTATCCATATGTTGATCTTTCTGCTGATTACCCGTCATGTAAACACGTATTGAAATGGATTCACAATGACAATGACGGTGTTCTTGTGAAACAAAAGATAATGATGGAACCGTTGGACAACATGGACTGCTGCCAACGCAAGTTTTTCGATATGAGAATAATTGAGTTTTGGTCCAACCAGGCCTCAACTCAGGTAATAAATCACATATTCTGAGAGCAAATCATCCCCTTGAACTAATACCATGCCGATGGTTGACTCTGCTGCAGCCAAGTATAATAATAAATCTTTGTTATAATTGGGTGGCCAAAGTAGAGGGGCAGTTGTGAGGGAATGTTTCAACTCTTCGAAGGAGCATTGAGAGGCTTCGTCCTAATGAAAAGGAATGTCTTTCTTCAGTAATTGCATAAATCTCTTTGTGATCTTGGCATAGTTTGTGATGAAACGCTGTAAAAAGTTCGCTTTTCCCTGTAGACTCTGAAGTTGAAGGATTGTACGTGGGGGAGGCAGCTGAACTATTGCCTCAACCTTGAGAGGATCGACCATGATCCTTGTTGTTGAAACTATGAAACCTAGCAGACGACCCGACGTCACGCAAAAACTGCATTTGTTGGGATTCAAGCGAATCTGGAAGTAGTGACATCGCTCAAAGATAAGTCGAAGGTGTGTGGGATGATCAGTTCTCTTACGAGATCGTGATGCTAAATCATCTAAGTAGGCCTCGACGATATGTTTGAGATCATGGAAAGCAAAAGACATGGCCCGCTGAAAGGTAGCTCCAACGTTTTTCAGACCAAAAGGCATCTTACGATACACGAATGTACCCCATGGACAAATGAATGTTGTTTTGTGTTGGTCTTCGGGTTTGATTTGTATCTGATTATATCCCGAAAAACCATCCATGAAAGAAAAGGCCTCATAACCTGCACATTCATCGACTATCTAGTCAATAAATGGTGTGGGGAAATTATCTTTTGGACAGGATTTGTTCAAATCACGGAAGTCCGTGCATACGCGAATTGTACCCTGTTTTTTGTTAACCGACATAGGGTTTGACACCCATTGGGTCAAATGGACGGGGTAGATAAAACCTGCCTTGAGCAGTTTCTCTACTTCAACCTTAATAGTTGGTGCTTTCTTAGGATTAACAGGACGAAGCTTCTGCTGAACCGGCTTAGCGTCAGGATAATTTGTGATTTCGTGTTCAACAATTTTTGGATTGATGCCTGGCATTCCTCGTAAGACCAAGAAAAAATGTCATGGAATTCCTTAAATAAATCCGTGTAGATTTGAATCTCTTCGGGGGAGAAGTCCACTCCGATGAAAACATTCTCCACGATGCCAGGAGTTCTGGAGAGGTTTATAGGTATAGTTTCGGCGATGGTTGCCATATTTCCCTCAGCATAAACAACATGTGTAGCCAAAGGATTGATAGGACAAGACCTATCTCCAGTCATAGTCAAGGTGAATTCCCCTGCTTCAATTCTGCTTAACTATGGGAGGAAGTAAGATCTGTGATGGAGATCATCCCAGGGTTTATTTGGACTAGTCATTGCTTCAATGATTGCTTCGTCTTAGGGAAAGACTAAGTCTAAAGAATCTGTATTAGTGAGGGAACCTTGAGCCCAAATAGGCTCTATAATTGGATCTAACTCTTGTGTGAGAGTTGGATCAGGGTCGGTGGAAGCTTGTTGGACTAAAGAGTATGCCACTTCTGCCGAGGACAAGGGCATGTACATACCATGGTGCTATGTCCCTTCCATCATGGCCGATGGGGAAAAACGAATCCACGGATCGTTAAAGTAAGTTGTGCGAAACGAAGAAACTTGGAAAATCTCAACCTTATGGTGGTCAGATATGAACTTAAGATTGCCTTGAGGAGGTGGGTAATCGAAAGTACCCATCAAAGGTGGACACAAACCAACCCCTATGTTGATGACACCGGGTTGAGGGTTATCAATCATTGGAACTGTGGATGCCCCCAATGAAGGGTCATGACAAGAGAAGGACAATTGATCAATGGTCACGATCCGAACCTCACATGGAAACAAAAAGACCCGAAAAACTGTAGCGACTACTTCTTGCATAGCATAGGTCCAACTCCTCCCTAACAAGAGATTGTAGTCGAGAGATGCATCGACCACTTCAACCTCGACACACACGATTTTCCCTCCTAACTGCATGGGAAAAGAGGGGATAATTCCATGTGGTCGGAACGAATGACCATTGAAAGCGGTAAGAAGAGTGGGTGACAGAGACAAAATGGGCTGGCCAATGGCCTGTAGCGACTACTGCTTGCATAGCATAGGTCCAACTCCTCCCTAACAAGATATTGTAGTCGAGAGATGTGTCGACCACTTCAACCTTGACACACATGGTTTTCCTCCTAACTGCATGGTAAAAGAGGGGATAATGCCATGTGGTCGGAATGAATGACCGTCGAAAGCGGTAAGAAGAGTAGGTGATAGAGACAAAATGGGTTGGCCAATGGCCCTCCAACACGCCAAATACATTACTCATGTTGAGGCACCCTCATAAACCACCATGCGGAAAATGTTCCGAGTAAACGTTTTCATGGTGTATGCCATGAATATGTGGAATGCTATGTAGTAAGGGAGACGAGGTTTCAAGTCGGTTGTATCAAGCATGATAGTACCCGGATTACAAATCTCGACGGATCCTAAAGTAGCTAACAAATCCTTTCTCTGGGAAGGGAAGCTTTGGAGGACTTCCAAAGTAGACATCGCATAAGGGGTTTGAGACAAATCCTCCACCACAGAGTAGTGATGGGCATCCTAACAAAGCCTTCTTAAGCACATCTTTTGGGATGCGTGTCATGGTTTCACCTAATGTCTTCTCGATCTAGAGAGGAAGAGATGGGGTTTCATCTTCTTTACCTTTCTCAGAGGTGCTTGGCTTGCTGTAATCATGTGCTCTAGTTGATATATAGGCATCACCTTTCATCATATACACATTCGCAGATGCAGGATTGTTTGAAGATGGAGGAGGTCCTTGGCTTCCCCCTTTCGCGCTTGTAGAGGCTTGAGTTAGATTTTGGCCATGTTGAAATGGGTTTGTTAACACAACAGGTTGGTGCTGTGAAAATAACTTTTGGGCCTCTACAAGCCAAGGGCATTGGTGATTCAGGTGGTCTTCCGCGCACAGATTACACAGATACCTTGACTTCCTTTTTTTGGTGTTTCCCCCGCTAGCATTATTAGTGGGTTTCTTATCCCCCTTACCCTTCTTACATTGTTTCTTCTTTCCATCAGGTTGTTGGGTGGCCTTCAGATTTTTCAATTGCACACTGTGTACATCCGACGTTTGGGTAGGGGAAGCAGATGGAACAGTAGTCTAGCTGGCCGCTATATGCTTGATAGACAATTTCTGCAATTGTTTCGTCAATTGTTCAACAGGATTTGTTTGTGTTGAACCAACAATACCATCGACATGTGGTCCATCTCTCTATATGGTTTTATTGAGTATTGATCGTGGCGCATCTGGAAAGATCTCGTACAGTAAACTAGACTGAGAATAGATAAGCGCAAGTTGTTGAGCTCTCATGATTGCATCTTCTTCAGAAAACACTCCCGACGTTGCGGCGTCTTTGGATAGCTGTGGGACCAAAGACTTAAGGAATCACTCAAGCAGGAATGATGGTGAGATTGGCACCTTAATCAAGCTCTTCCAGTATCTCCACTCTCGGATATCATTGGAGATATGGTTCACTTTTGTCTGTTCGAAATTGGCCAGCAATTATGTGTCAACGTCGTATCTCATAGGTAATTGGAAATGGTTTATGAAATCCATTGCCAATTTGTTGAAGGAAGAGTATCTTGAGCGGTCAAGCTCAATGTACCATTTCGCAGCACTCCCAATGAGAGTACGTTAAAACAATCGCAACTGTACAGAGTCGTCTTTCAACGAATAGACGAGCACCAAAGGTGAAAAGTAGTCACATGATCTCCTAGATCTTCGTTAGGCTTGGCTTTTCACTTTGGTATGTCCGAAGGCAACTTTGTCGGCATAGAGGGCCAACGCGAATTGTGACAGATAGGGTTGTTCAACAACCTTGTTAAGTCTGGCAAATGCAAGGTTGCCAAGAAAGGTAGTTTGGGTTGTTGGTGATACCCATGGAAAAAGGGGCCTGAAGTTTGACTGGAACCAGTTTGCCAGGAAAAGTTGGGTTGGTGGCCCGGGTTTTGGTAAAAACCATGGCCATGACCAGCGTACAGGTTTTGAGTTTGAGGAGACATCATTGGCTAATTCCTGAAATAGGACATAGATGCTTGGGCGTGCATTACATTCAAAGGACTTTGGGAAGGGTTATCCCATGTTGATCCCATGGGCATAGGTATTGCACCTTGCCCGTGGTTCCATTGGTTGTGAAAAGAGTTTCCCCCGATCGGCATTCCTGACGAGGGAACTGATCCCTGCCAAGAATTCCAAGGCCCTGATGCGGAAGAAGTTCCTAGGTGTGTCCTCTGTGCAGGAATAGTACCTTGCATAGGATTAGGTTGTCCGTAACTAGGGTTGCCCCTAGTCAGAAAAGGAGCTGACGAGAAAGCGTTGTTACCAAACGCCTCAAACAAAGAAAACAGTGTCGAACCTACCGACATATTATGAGAAGGTGGTCCTTGACTCCCTGCTCCAAATGAACTATGGTGTGCATTCGGCCAGGTGGATTGCTGGTGGGCACCGTCGAGCGAAGGGGACGAAGGAGGTATATGACCTCCTCCGTAAGGGAAAGTGTTAAAGGGAGCGCAAGTGCCCCCCATGGGTCCTTGTAGAGTAGCGTTAGAGCTCCCTGCCCCTAGACCTAAAGTCTGTAAAGTGGAGTAGGAGAGTACAAGGATTGTCCCTGAGCTAGGCATCCCGTATGAGAACGGAGGGCCTATCGCACTCTGTGTGGAAGGAGCAGTGGCCGCCGCCAAAGATGGGATCAGACCACTGCTTGAGGTAGAGGAAGTCAAGACCATGGTGGCTCGGACCAACGATGGTGGGTTCGGAGGTGGAAAACCCCCTGTGGTGATAGCCGTAGTGGGAATAGAATAATTCCCAGAAGAAGTAGCAACAATTGTTTCCATTGTTGTGTGGGACACTGTCTGGCACTCATAAGGATAAATTTGTATGATGATAGGCACTGAAATATCAGTGATTGGAGTTTCGGATGGACCAAGATCTTTCGCTCCAAAGTCTAAAATGGTTGGCTCCTCCGAATGTTGGGTGGGCAGAGTTTCTCTGTGACCTGGTCGCTTCAAAAGTCCCTTGTTGGTCTAGATTTCGCCTTAGCGGTGGCAGGGGTGGCTCCAGTGTGACCGGTGGCAGAACAAGAAGCCTTTGTGACCGACGGATACTGTGATCCTCCACTATGTGAGAAGATCAAAGACACACTAGGGCTTTCTATT
This sequence comes from Picea engelmannii, assembly GCA_009831015.1. Lineage (NCBI taxonomy): Eukaryota > Viridiplantae > Streptophyta > Pinopsida > Pinales > Pinaceae > Picea > Picea engelmannii. Next base: position 102,072 of record ML809377.1, read on the forward strand.
CGTTCAAAAACAACACACACTAGAAAAAGTCCCTACGAGATAAAACAAGCAATGACTAAACTATTTTGAAGAACAGTTACAACAACCAACACTAGAGAAACTTATCGGTGCAAGTGAAACTCGAACACGGAAGCACCCTTCGGGTATACTCTGAAAAGTGTGGCCCGATGTCTGTCCTAGGTATCGCAGTCTACCCTCGCAGTCTCCTGTGTAAGTCCATAAAATAATGGCAACTAGGTTTCCAGTGCATGAACAGTCACCAGGTGGGTACAGTTGACAGTCGGGTGGACCGCAATGAATAGGGTATCAAGCCTGAAACCTATCAAGGGTATCGAAAGAAAGTGGTCCAAAAGACAACTGAGGACCTCGAACAGATTCGATACCCACGAAGATCTGTGGCAAATGCAATCGACAAAATCCCAAAACAAGCCCTTTATATGCATTCCCCACTATGCTTGGTCTGTCTTTGGAGTGGTTATCTCTACTACCTTTCCGCACGCGAACTCATGTTTATCCCCTGTGTTAGAGGGGGGTCCCAGATAACTTTCACGATACTGGAATTTTAACACTCCCTAGCACAAACTCTTATGTATGTTTTGCAGCCTTGAAGAGTTTCCTCTCCAACCTAAATCAGCTCTAGCCTAGACTAGTTGATGGACCCTACAAACATAAAGTCTAGTTGATTTTAATTAATCGTTAATTTTTATGGCTTGTCTTAAGTCAAAGGTTATGAAAGTGAAACTAGTGATGTTTTGAGAGACAAAAGAAAAAATAAACAGAAAACTGGAAACAAAATAACTTCTTCTTGACAAAATTCTCAATCAACTTTTCAAACAAAAAAAACTTCTTCTAAGATCTTTGAACAACAGACTCAAAACAGGATTTCGCTCGACTATGAGCTACTTATTGTCCTAAGTAAACAACCCAGAACTTATGAAAACAAAACTTTTCCTGGTTATTTATGCAAACCAACAACTGCTTAACCAAATCAAGAAATAAAAAGTATTTATTTATTTAATGCTCGTAAATAAAAAAGGAAAAATGACGACAAGTAAATACCAAGAAAACTTCTGGCCTAAGCGCAGATCACAAAGAGTTACTGACAATAACACACAAACTGATGAAAGCAGACTCTCACACTTGTCTAAAAACCCTATGAAAGAATTGTTTTTTAAGGAAAACTTTTGAATGAAAAAGAAAGTTATTGATGTGATTAGACCTAAGTTGTCGACTTCTATGATAGAGACCAAGAACCCCGAGAGGTATAAATTTTGACAAGGAAAAGGATGACTGCCTCTCCTTGAACAAAAATTTTCTCAACATGCATGCAGCTGACAGTTCAACAGCTAGTGTGTGCACGCGAGCTGTAAAAGGTCAGGGCATGTGTACATGTGTGCAGACCTTATACACAGTTAAGAAGATCAAGTGAACATGCCTTATTTCTGGCGTTTGGTATCGATCCTTCTTCACTCTTGGTCTCTCTTTGACTGCAACTCTCCTCCCAAGGTTGACCTGCATTCGCAAAAGACAAACAAAGAACTCTACATGCATTTTATCTACGAATTAATGGGTTAGAGATTTAATCAACATGTACGCAATAAAAAATGAAAACCTCATATGGTGGGATGAGAAAAGTACTTCTTTATTATTAACTTCACTAAAGAAACTTATAATGATGAAGTCAGCCACTGCTCCATGAATCTGGTCATGGGCTCCTTTTTTACTGTGCACCAACTGCTAACACACTTGCTTCTCTTCTTCGTTGAAATCACAAAATGGTTGCAGAGTCTTGGGCAAAGGGGAATACGAATTCGGGTAGAGTTTCTTTACTATGATTTTCCTCCCTTCAATTGGGAGCCCTACCCCTTCTTTTATAGGCTAGAAGGAGCTAGGTATTTAGTCGAATGATTGTCCATACATGGTCGAAAGGTTTAGTTAACTTACCCAAAACTGTGTGTTCCGTCAACAACTTTCCATTTTTCATGCTTTTGTAGGTACACGTGGGTTGTAGTGGGTCAGCTAGAGTGTACATGGGGGCTGTAGTGGAGCAGGGTGCGTGGGCCTTTAAAAAGGGTGTTTTTAAGAAGATTTGTTTAGTATTGGCTTGGAAAAGAAGGCATATGGGATGGCCTATTGTCCAGTAAGTATTTTTGGTGCAAATTAGGTTTATAACACTTTCCCTATCCAACCACCCTGAAATATAAGTATAATGATGGAACCACTATCACACTATCACTGTGAGATATACTACTATAAACCTGTACCAATCAACCTGCACCAAACAACCTGTAACAACCTATACCAAACAACCTGTAATCAACCTGTACCATAAAAAAGTGCACCAACCATGCACCAAACCTGTACAAATAACTTGTCACAATAACCTGTCCAAACAACCTATCAGAACAACCTGCCTCATCAATCTTATCAACCAAATTAGATCTACTCACCAAGATCAATCACCAAGACAAATCTCAACCATATGCACAATATCACCAAGATGTGCATCAACCAAGCATAACACAACAACTCATAATCATCACCAAGATCAATATGTGCTTCTAATAATATACCAAGACAAGTACGCTACATCATCCATAAACCATGTTACTAACAAGTGCCTCCAACCATGTACCAAGTATGTACCAATCATGCATCAACTACTCATAAACTATGACTCATCAAGATGAACCAACATCATTAACTATACACCTCATGTATGTGCCAACTCATCAACTACTTGTCTCAACCATGTACCCAACATGTACCTCAACCATATAACAATATAACCATCAAAATTTATCTAACAATTCATCACTCTATCCATAAACCCAATACCATAAACCATTACATTAAACCATGTGCCACAACCTCATTGTTATACAACCTCTATCTGTAACATACCTCAACCAAAATCCCTCATCAATTCATCATCCAAATATGATTTGTAACTCTGTAACATACTTGGTGTATATGATCACATACCTACAAACCTTCCTTAACTTTAACAACAAGAGACTAGCATTTTCATCAAACTTTAATTTAGTCTCACATGACTAATTTTGGATTAGTCAACAACCCTAACTTGCAATAATCATAACTGTGTACTAGTAATGAATAAAGATATGAAAATAGTACACAATGTTCTTCAATGTCTTTTATGCAATTCCTCCAGGTTTCACTATTTGGAACCTCTCAGAAAATGAGTTATAGCAAAAATGGCATACCTTGTTGAATTTTGGCTTATTCTAGAGAGCGAACTTGTAGAGCATGCCCCGCATGGAATATTTGTTGTATGGATCTGAAAACGATACATAAAATACTACAGACTGTACTATAACCAATACATTTTTTCTTACTGAATTTGGATCTGTTAGGAAGAAGTTATGACATTTTTACCCAAAACACTTGTTTTAGACTAGTTTCAGGACTAGCCACAAACCTTATTTTCCATGGAGTGTAACTCCCAAAATACAACGATCCGCAAGATGGACTTTTTATCACAATGACTTGGATATGTTTTATCAACGACCTCCATATTTTTCTATCTGAATCATTGTATAAAAAAATTTATTGCAAAAATGGTGAGATGACATGTAAATAACATACCTTAGAAAGCATCATCAAAAGACTTTATCCTCCCTTGAATTTCAGCCTTGTTTACTTTACCTTACCTATGAAATTCGCCTTAGATATCCTTTGGTTACCTCAGTCACTTGTAGTTATTTAATATGCTCAATGAATGCAAATGGGAGACCCTTGCTCTCTTATTTATACTCTCCAAGTAGCTTCCTCTAGAAGTATCCACTTAGCCACTTTGTCCACTTAACCAATTTTGTCCACTTAGCCACTTTGTCCACTTAACCAATTTTTCCACTTAGCCACTTTGTCCACTTAACCAACTTTGCCTACTTATCGACTTTGTACACTTAACCACTTTGACTACTTTATTATTTAAATAATTTCTCTTTACTCAAAACTTCTTGTTGCAATAACTTTTATATAATTATTCAATTCATAACTTATTTTCCCTTAACTAACTTCTTGTTTCAACTACTTTATTATTTAATTTATTTCTTCGTCAACCACTTTGACTATTCGATCTTCTCATCACAACTACTTTACCATAATTACCAAACTCAAATTATTGTTGCAACTAATTTATTTTTAATTATTTTCTTAATGCAACAACTATACCCATGATTAACTCCTATTTTCACCCACTTTGACCAGCCAACTTCTTCTAGGATTTTCTAGAGTAATTTGAGTTCTTTGACCTTCTAGGGGCTTCTAGATAACTCATGAGGGTTCTCCAACTTCACAAGGCTATAACTCTCTAACCGTGAGGAGTTATGTGACATTCCACATATCAACAGAAATGACATGACATGTACTATCCATCTAGAATATTCTTACCTATAAAATTATTGATCTTCGTGCCCTTATACCTCAAAGAGACTTAGGTCCCTTACCCATGTCTTTGTGCTACCAGAATTCACTACCAGGCTTCTCCAAGGGTTGAGATCAATCACTGATGGTTGACATCAATATACAATATCACTCTCCAATGGTTGACATCAATGAAAACCAACAATCCATGCCAATTGTCCATCAACCTAAGCCAATTGTCTAACAATCTCCCTGTTTGGTATTGATGGCAACACCAACATTGATGGAAACACTTAGTCATGATAACATTCATGCTTATACTCCTCATCATTATTTATATCTCTCCCCCTTTGACATCAATGGCAAAGGGTATCTCTCCTTGGGGATACTCCCCCTGACTGAACTCTCCTTGGGGCTTCTCCCCCTGTCTAAATGCCTTTGATATTTTCTATGTGTTTCTAAGACTATGATTACTCTCTCTCCCTTCATATGAATAATATCACCCCCTTTGCAAAAGGGTATCACTCTGATGCAACACTGAAGTTATATCGGTCATTCTTCCCTTGTGATAATCGCTCCCCCTGGAAACATGCCTCTGCACTCTCTCTCCAAGAAGTTAACTCTCTATCCTGCATTTGATGAATCTCTTCCCGTGGAATCATACCTCTATTCTTACCTCTCTGTCTGACAACTTATCTGAATTATATTTGTACTTTTTTTTTTGGTTTTGTTTCTCTCTCTTGACTTCTCTACAAGATGTTGTGTAGAAAAAATACAAGTCTTCTTGTACTTGCTTCCTTTTGGAGTTATCATCCATTGGTGCTTCCTTGTGTAATGAATTGACATATATGAAAAGCATTCAATTAATAAGCATTCAAATATTTCTATGTAATTATCATCCATTATGATAATGTTCCTTTGTCTCTAAACCAATCTATGAATCCATGCTCTCATCCACTGTCATATATCTTTCCAAACCTTCTAAATGTTCTTACGAATCCATCTTTGTCCATATTGTCCAAGACTCTGCTACACAACTATCCATAATTTTGACTCATATGTCACTGTACTATCATGAAGTATTTACTACTACAATTGATTAATCTATCATGAAGTATTTACTACTACTATGAAGATACAAAAGCTCCATTGATATTATCACTAAAAAGACGACAATGCAACTTGCAAAATTCAAAACCTTATTTCGCAGTTTTACACTCCATTTCCTTGTCTATCGACCGAGGATTTTATTCAAAATTTTCTTGCACACAGGTTGAGTTGTTATGTCGAGTCTCACAATGATTGTGTCGCTAGGACCAAACAATTCATAAAATGCATTGTTTTTCGAGGTTTCAGAAAGAAGAACTTTGATGGCTTCAGCCTCTGGAAGAGGAAGAGGAGGATTTCCGTCTAAAACTAGAGGTGGATATTGAGACACTATCGATTCTGCAGTTGTAAAATTAGTAGCATTGCGTTTGGGAGACTCGAGCTACTATTGTTTATTTGCGCCATTCTTCTTGCTCAGGCAGCTTCCCATTGTGTTTCATTGTAAATGCAAAGATTTCCGTGTTGCTAGAGGAAAATAGATGCTAAAACCAATAAGCATTAATGGGCAATAGATGTGGAGGAAGAAGCTTTAGAATGGAAACCTATAAATGTTGCTATGCATTTAATACCAAGGGTGGGAATTAGAAGAAATTTGTATGATGGGTGCACTGTGACATGGTCGAATGATATATATTTTTTAATATTTTTTATTTATTACATCATATTATTTTATAACAAACTTCGACATATCAAAATTATTTTAAGTTATTAGATTAGATTTAATGTTATAAAAAGTTAAATTTGCAGCTTTTGTTTTTCTGGTAATGTTGACATCATTTAATATAAGGAGTAATCTAAATATGCTACCTTTTGGGTTTGTCGATGATCGTGTCTTTCACGTCGGCTCCACTGATCCGTTACAAACTCGTCGTATTGTATCATGTACAGTCGGCGACCTTTGCTACCTTATGAGCACTATCCACCTGGTTGCAGATTCATTAAGACTCTGTTGGCCTGGTGATGTGCATCAAACACCATCATTGCATCCATCACATACTAGTCAACATAGCATGAATGGATGCATTTATAAATCCCATTCCAATACCATCATCATCAGCTCGACATGGCAATGGGCATGCATGCATTTCCCATAACAGTACAAGTAAATTTTAAATTCTCTCCTTGGATGCGACGAATATGCAGTGCAGAGCCATCCAAATTTGAAATTTGAATTTATGAACGCGCCCAATTCATGGCAGGTGAATGTCGATAAATGGAAAGCATAAATGTAAATCATTCGTTGATCTCTAAAGTAAGGGGTTTGTTTGTTTGAAGGGTTGTATTCCAAGAACGAAAAGAAAATTTAAAAGATGTTACTATGCGAGATCCACCTTCCCTTTTAGCAAGCAGTAGATCATGGCGGTTGAAGACCATCGTAGGTTAAGATTTCTCCACTCTGCAGACACCTCCACTATTATGAGTTTTTTTCTTGATGTGTGATTTATGTGTGATGGCATTGTGGTTTCATTTGCATTTCGAAATTTTTTTATGAAAATTTCTTATTGTGTTATAGTTGATTCTTGATTGAAATTATTTCTTGTTGATTATTTTTATAAAAATAATAGATATGAACTTTAAGCCATCTATTTATTGTGTTCAGTGAGATCAAAAGTTCTAATAATAATTTTTTTTGCAATTTCCAACTAAATTTATATTCTTGTTATCTTGTAATTAATAACTTTTTCCTTTTATATGGTGATGAGAGATATGGCCATATGAACTCACTAAAGGGTGTTTTTTTTGTTGGTGATGAGTGGATCCATTTAGAACTTCAATTTATTCATCCAATACTTAGTTGAAAACTGAAATTACAATATAAAGACATGGTCTATTCAAAACAACAAAAAAATATTGTAATCACTACATTTTGGTGTTATGTGTTGATTTATAGTCTACTATCAACAAGTAACATGTTAAATTAATTTCCAACTAGCACTGTTCTAGTTCCATTAAAGTATTGGCCCTCTATTGCATGGTAAATGCAACTAGCATGTACTGTTCTAGTTCCATTAAAGTATTGACCCTCTCTTGCATGGTAAAGGAAACATTTCAATTTTATAAATGTTTGAATTTTCTTTATTTATCTTATGTTATGTGTGAGAAAGAAGGATGAATGTGATAGGATTGTGTAACAGGGAGCTCCTATTAAGTTAGAGATAGTTAAAGAATGGATATAAAAACATTTCTTGAGTATTATAAATCACTACAACATATATTTATTATTTTTCATTTTTAAATTCTAAACCTATTTTCGTATAGCATAAATCAATATAATTATTAACTTATTTTATATAATTATATAAATTCTTTCTTTCTCATTTTAATATATATTAATTTTGTATCTAATTTAATAAAATATAAATACTCCAACTGCCCTTCATTTTTTTTATATTCCTACCAACTTTGTACCCATCAACATACTAAATAGCAAAAAATTATTTTTACAAGTGAAAAATATATTTTCTCGTGAGTCTCTCTTCTTTACTTCAATCTCCAATAAAATTGAGATGTGCCTACTTTTGTGTTTTTCTAGGCCTTCTTTCCCTGATCGGGAAAATCCACAAAGAAGACATGCAAATCATAAAAGATGATATAATAGAAAGACGTTGATGTCCAGTTGGACTTTCTTTGGAATTTTTCATTCACTTCGTTCTTTTATTTTTTTTAATTTACATTTCTCCCAAACATTTGACTGATGCTATACAATCAACCGTTAAAATGGGTCCCTTCAAAACTAAAAGGTGCTTATTGACAATCCCCTTTCCTCTATATGGATTTGATTGAGAATTTACAAAATCTACATGGATATTTTCTAAATTTTATTAATTATTATAAAAATAAAATTGTCTGTATAATTTTAAATAATATTTATAAATATTGAGCATAACAAAAAAGTCTTGAACCTCATAATTTTTGGTATAAAAGAACAACAAGAGGAGGATACGCTAGTAATAGTAAAAGAAGAATTAAAAAATAAATCACAAATTGATACAACTTACATCATAGAAGCAAAGAGGCTAGGAAAAATAATTGATCATAAAGATAGGTTGATTCGTGTCAAAGTAAGTTGTAATGACCATAAATATAACATACTTAGTAAATCTCCAAGCTTAAAAGGGTCAGGAATATTTATAAATGAAGACCTCATTCCCGAAGACCAAGTTGAATTAAGGAAGGAAGTTCAAAAGGTAAAAGAAGACAGGAAAGAAGGAAAATGGACAATAATTAGAAATAAAAGAGCTATTGTTAGGGATAGAGACCAGAAGGATAATAATAAATAGGAATTTGGGACACTCGAGATCATTTTTTGGAATTTTCGTGGCTTTCCATGGCGTAAAGGTCCTATGATAAGTTGGATCCTGAGTGATATTGATATTATTTGTCTAGTTGAAACTTGAGAGCATGAGGAGTTTAAGGTCCCTAACATGAAAGGATTTGTCTTGTGGTCGGCACGGAACAAAAAATCCCACCGTAGAGGGATAGGAGGCATAGCTTGTTATATTAGAAAGAACATTTCTCCTCACATTCAACTTCATAAGATTGACCCCTTAATCAATACATTTGGATAGAAATTTCAGACACTAATGCTCAGAAGATGTATATAGAAATTTCTTATTTTGCACCTATTAATTCTACATTTTATAAGAAAAATAATCTAGATAAAAATTGTCCCTATAATAATTTAGAACAAGATATTTATAATTTGAAAAATGAAGGTAATATCCTCCT
>ML809377.1:127529-151264 GCA_009831015.1 Picea engelmannii
TTTGTTACTGATGCTTTTTTTGAGATCGAGCAGGTCTGCAGGTTATGCCATAGATGATGAGGTTCTCATGTGCTCTACGGTGAACACATGTCCCCGAGTTGGAGCCAGATGTTATCCCCACTTTTTGGGATAACTAGGAGATCATGTCTTGAGGCCCACATGTCCTAGACATGGAGTAACGAGAGAAGGATTGACCTAAGCATGGCCCTGGAGGGGCCACCTTTTCTTCTTCCATCATCTTTATCTTGTCAACAGCAGTAGCATCCATCACCATTGGCTTGGTCTTGTATTAGAAATGGTTCTTGCTCCATTAGGTAATTAGTCCAGGTATCATGGTATGTGTCACTTTTGATCATTAAAACCTTTAAATATATGCATCTGATTCCTTTTATTTCTAACAACTGCTTGGATCTTACATTTGCCCACTTGACCATGTTTGGGGGGATTGACAAGGTGCCCTATCAAGCTTGTGTTTGTAGGTTTTGGTTTGCCACTTTGGGGATTTATGAAAAGCCATCGTCTGCTCCCATCATAGCACCATTATTTCATCTTATTTCCCACTCACTTATCCCTTTCCCCTTGTCTGGGCATTGGGTTGACCTATTTTCAGGTCTGCACCTTATCTCGTGGGAAGAAGGGGCTAAAGGCCCAGAAGGTAAAAGCAAGCTGGTAAAAGATAAAAGCATAATAATAAAACATCAATATGCTTTGCCCAGGGATCCATGATAAAGAAATAAAAGGCTTCTCATCAAGAAACAAGAGGGACCCAGAAAAATAATAAAACAAGACCTAGTCAGAGGATAGGGGGTCTCATAATGAGCCAGCCTATTAGGTCCATGGGTACCTAGCAGTATGACATTGCCACCAATTGGTTACCACGCAAGGGAAGTGACTCTTGGTTGCATGGCCAAGGGAAAGGGGGTCTCATCAAGAGCCAACCTTCTCATTTCTATGAAAGTACTTATGGGTAACGCTGTCAACTCTGGTCACCATGCCAAGGTAGTGTCCCCTGAATAACTCTTGAACAAAAAAGCAAAAAAGATTAAAGGCAAGAATGGGCTTGGAAAGAATGCATCCATGACAGGTACAACTCGCCTTCTACAAAGGCACCCACAGGTAACAGTTTTTCATCCTTGGCCCTCACCGCGCCCACATGCTTGGACATCCCCTGACCATATCACCCACTTACATGGCTTGGATGAGTTCTCTTCCGAGAACTTTCCTTTTCTAGTGGACACTGGCCCAATAGGACGCCTTGTCTTTTTCTCCAAACTTGTATTGCAGGCTTGTGTAACATCTTTGAGATGTTAACTAATGTATTAGAGATTTTATGCATATGTTTAATAATATTGATGATGAGATGTGATTGACATTGCTATGATCCCTGTGACTGATGAGACCATGGAGGGCACAGCCTTTGATGTGCAAGACCATGCCCGATGGACAGGTACCATTTGGACTAGTACACATGGGGAAATGATCAGTTCGAACCTCCATGAGGTTGGAGAGCCCACCAGATGGATGTTGAGACCCCATCAGGGGGCATAAACATGATAGAGGTTGATGAGGGGCTTTGCACCGGAGAAGAAGAGAATGTTCCACCAGAGGCACCCCGACACAACTTGACCTAGGGGGGTTGAGCCCTTTTCAGTGAAACGTTGGCCTTGGAAGGCCTGGGACATCACCCTTGATGACCATGACATCAACCATCCTATTGGACGTCTTGGGAGGTAGACTGGGCAACAGTGGCACATGTGGCAGGTTGGAGAAGCCCAAGGACGGCTAACGTTTTTCTCCAGGATGCTTCATTTTCCCTAGAAGGGGCTAGCGCCTCTCTTAGAGGGGATTTTATTCTCTTTTCAGGTTGATTAGGGTTTAGATTTAACATTTTAATGTAAAACAATATGATTTTTGTATTTTGGCCTTGTCGACCTTTTACATGACCTAAAATGTAAAATTAGGTCATGGAATGGTATAAATGAAGGATTTACACCTTCATTTTTTCATCACAACTTACTCACTCCATAAGGAGGATTGAAATTTGCGCCCTCTCTTGGGTTGTTGGTTGATTTAGTGATGCGCACTTGTTGAAGGAAGATTGTTTTGGCATATTTTGGCTTCTCTCTTGAAGGAAGGTGTTACAACTAGGGTTTGCATTATATTTCTTGGTGAATTGTAAGTATTTTTCTGCAAAACTTCTTGAATGAATGGTTGTAGTTTAATTTCTTGCATGTATTTATGATTTTGCTGAGAAAAACCCTAGGGGGAAAGCACACAAGTAGGTCCTTGCCTTATGTCCCCATTGGGAGAGATTTTTAGCCATTGTGTAAGGAAGAAAGATCATAGCCGTAGCTACACTCCTATTTCTTCTTCCCTTTTTTCTAGTCGTACCTTCACAAGCTGAGAAGAAGGAGACGTCTTGAAGCCTAGGGTTTCTACACTTCAGGGCCGATTTTTCTAGGGTTTGCTAGTGGAGCCTTGCTGCTGCAACACTTTGTCTTATCAAACCCTCTTGTCTCATTTTATCTTTCATTCTAGCCATTTTTCCATCCAATAAAGGAGGAGAGAGCACAAGGCCTTGCTATAGCAACACCAAAGTGAGCCTCTCTCCCCTAGGGTTTTGATTATGAGGCCTTGCCATAACAACACCTCAGAACTCTTCCCTCTAGTTTGGTCGTTGACTCCTTCAACTTTTGCTTCCATCATTATTGACTTCATTTAGCCCTAAGGCACTGATCCTAAGACCTCATGCGTTGAAGTGGACTTGATCTAACCACTCTCAAAACCTTGAATTCAAACCCTAACTTCACTAACCCTAGCCTAAACTAACCTGCTAACCCTAATTGTTGTCGTCTTCTCCTGCTATTAACACCTTTGTGCAACAAACGTTTTCATTATAGGCAATTGAATGGTGATTGAAGGCATTAATTGAATGAGGTGTTGATTTATTGTATTGAATGCCATGTTGCTCCAACATTTATTGAAGAAGTAATATTACTTTCATTGCTATATTTATAAACATTGACTTCGTCAATATTTATTGCCATAATTGCTTATATATTTATCAAATAGTCATCAATTTATATCAAGTACTAACCCATTGAAATAGCTTGCATATATATCAGTTTGTTGTTGCTTTGTTCCAGACAGGTGTATTTCTTAGGGGATTTTACTTCATTATTGGTTGTTTAGCTGGGACTATCTGATTGGTGGTGATCTGTGAGGGGGGAAACTTATCCTTGTCTTATTATCTTCTTGCCTCCTCAAAACCCTAGGTCACCGGGGAAGTCTCCCTTGGGCCTAACCTCCCTAAAGAGAAATAACCTTCCCATCGTGGTGACATTGGGTGGGACTAGTTCCTGTTACGTCAGTTTGACTCTCTATCTTATAGCCTTATATCCTTGCTACAAACTATGCGATAACAGTCTCAATGGCCTATTTCCTTTATATTAGGGGGAACTTTCGCAAGGGCCACTTGGGTCAATCATCGAAGGGAGAATATATGACTTTGTGCCATTGAGGGAATTATTTCAAAAGACCCTTATGGAAAAAGGCATTGTGCATGGTCTTCGACCCACGCAAGGAGGGTTAATTCAAATGGAAATGAATACAGAACCCCAAAAATAAAGTCAATGGAAAAAGACAAAATCATACCCCTTCTCAAATGTGGTGATAGAGGATGTAGTGATAAAGGGAGATGTTTGCATGACAATTTTGATGTATTCATTGATATTGTAGTGAAGATAATACTAAATTGATTTTCAATTTTATCATTTAAAAAAAAAAATAGTTATATATAATTTTAATAAAACTAATACAATTAATTTCCTTGAGTTCAAATCCTACTTATGACATGATCACTTTTCATAACCAATTTTTATTTACTGTGCTAAAAAATAGGTGAAAAATTACATGTAAAATAAAATTTTTTATTTAATCATTTTTATTATATAATTAACTTTTGTTGAATATTTTTAATAATAATAGACTAAAATATCATTGAAGAGAATAAAGTTTCCAAAAAAAATATAACCCTCTAAAAAATTAAATAAAATTATAATGTTTTTCTAATATTAACAAAGTCTTAAGACAAAAACATAAGTAAATTAAAAAAAATAAAAATACACATAAAATTATAATAAACATACAATTATATATATGAAAAATTTTATTTGCTCATCTTAAATAGAAAGATGTAAAAAATTAGAAATACATATAAAGTTATATTATTCAATAAATAATATTAATAAATTGACAAGAAAAAATAATAAACAAATATATTTACATGTTAAAAACTTTTATTTATATTCTTTGTATATCAAAAAGGTGTACATAGTGTTAAAATGAAAATGATAAATGATTAAAATATGAATTAAGAACTTTAAAGAAATTAAAAAACAAATTAAAATATAACCACAAAATAAATAAAAATGATTAAAATATGAATTAAAAACTTCAAAGATTAAAAATTAAAAAGCAAATTAAAATATAATAACATATTAAAAGTTTTACTTTGTATCTAATTGTATATAATAAAATTAATTAAAAAGCAAATTGAAATATAACAACATATTAAAAGTTTTATTTTGTATCTAATTGTACATAATAAAATTTACATGTTACTTTAAATTGATTGATTGAAATATAAATTAAGAATTTTAAAGATTGAAAATTAAAAAATAAATTAATTTTTTTATATTAAAAGTTTTTTTAATAAAATTTAAATTTCTTAAAAAGATAAATAGTTGAAATATGAATTAAAAATTTTAAAGATTGAAAATAAAAAAAACAAATTAAAATTTATATAAAGATTTTCTTTACACTTTATTAGAATTTTTTTTTTTTTTTAATAATATTTTAAATTTGTTTATATTAATTTAATAAATATATAAATTAAATAATAATATAAAAATTTTAAATTAAATTTATTAAAGTGTTTGTTATGGTGTTGGTTAAATGTTTTATTTTACTTTATGAGTTTTCTGGTAGAAATTGGCTGGAATTTGGTGATGTAAATTTCGACAAAATCTTTATTTTCTGGTGTTTAAATTGTCTTTCTGAATGTATAAATAAATTTAGCATGCTAAAACACTTTTGGAACACTCGGATTATACAAACTTAACCACTCAAATCTACAAATCCAACCAGAACAGACATCAAAATAATAAAACCTGTCAAAAATTCCAACTCTACACCCTACTACATAGCGTTTCACCTTAATTTAAAGAAAAAGCAACAATTGCTTAAACGACACGTAATGAATATGAGTAGCAGGGAGTTGGTAGTACTTGGAAAAACAGTGCGCCCCAACTGTCGGATTCTCTTGTTTCCCGACACCCCCTGTTGGGGGTGTATTATGGAAACGTGAAGAAACATAAAAATTACCATTCACGTTTTCCACCTTCACAGAAATTGTGTTGCGAAGGAAGAGAGGAACAAGTCAACATTCCAATCGACATCATGAATCATGGTGCTAACATATTTTTGTGTTGGATCATTGCTTGAGTTATACCTCTTACTGGTTGATAAAAAAGCGGAAGTAATTTGTAGATGTTTTTTGAATCTACATTGTAGATAATATAATGTAATTAGAAATTTGTAAAATAGAAAAGAAATACGTTAAACATAATGTAATTAGAAATTTGTAAATAGAAAAGAAAGACTTCTAAAATATGTTTGAAAATTTAAATCATTCTTTAAACATTAAAACTAATTTATATATTAATAAAATAGATATAGATTAAATTACTCTTAATATATTATTTAAAATTTTGTAAAATAGAAAAGAAAGATTTTTAAAATATGTTTAAAAATTTAAATTCGTTTTTTAAACATTAAAACTAATTTATATATTAATAAAACAGGTATAGATTAAGTTACTTTCTATATACAGTTTGAGTGGGCTTAATGGTTAAGAATATGTGTTTTCTCTTAACCGGTCACAGGTTCAAATCCAAAGGGAGGTAGGGCATGTATACCTTCATATACTTTACTAGTCAAATTACTGGGTGGAGGAAAGTCCCTTGTCCCACAAACAAGGGGATCTCATCCACCAATTTGATATGCTGACTTAGCCATGACCTTAAAAATAGATTATTATTATTATTATTATTGAGAAAAATATATATTTTAAAATATAATTTAATTTTAATAATTATTAAGAAAAATGTGTATCTTAAAATATATTTCAAAATATAATTTAATTTTGATAATCATAATTAGCATATAAATGAAACATATAAATATATTTGACATGATTTAGTAAACTCATTAAAAATAAGGATATAATTTTCACTATCAAAACATTTTGAAAAATATATATTATAAAATAGAATAATCTCACAACATTACAAGTGTATAAATGCATTTCAGATGTTAAAAATTGGGAAAATGATAATGAGTATCAATTAGTGCTATCAAGCGCTTGTGCTAATCATGTGGAGATGTCAATGGCCAGGAAGTTGAATATTGGAGAGTGAGTCAATGAAAATGGTGATTGGGATTCAAAAATGAAGTGGATGAGTAATATTTTTTTTAACTGTTATAATAAGTATTCAAGTGCTTGTGCTATCATATGGAGGACTCAATGAAAATGGTGGGTGAGATTCAAAAAATTAAGTGGGTGAGTAATATTCTTTTTATGTTATAATAAGTATTTCTTAATTTTAAAACATGTTAAGTGTTGTTTAGGAATATGATAGACATTCTATACAATATATTTTATAATTCATCTTTATTATATATAAAACCATGAAATAATTTGTAAAAAGCGATGAGTTCATCAAAACAATTAGGTGAATATTATTATTTTTTTAACATGTTATTATCATTGTATAAAGAGTATTTTTGAAATTTTGTATTATAAAATAATTTGTAAGTTTTTGAAATTTAATTATAATAGATAAATATGTTTTACAATTCTTCCTATAAAGCCAATAAAGAACCTAGCAAAAATAGGCCACATGCATGGATCAATTCATTTAGGATTGTTACATCTTAGACACTTTCAAATAAAAGATTTGTCATGCTCTCACACACTCTCAATCTCTCATTATGATCGGCTTTCTATATTTATATTTAATTAAAAGAATTATGTTTCTCATTTAATAATATATAATTAAAGGAATTATATTTCTCATTCAATGTCTTCTTTAAACCAATGTAAATGTAGGTATTGGGATTTCAACTAGAGCTAACGAGGAGGTCCAATGCTATGTGATTTCCTCCTATTTATTTATTTTTAAATATTGTCATTATGAAGGATGTGGGAGTTTTTAAATATTGTCATTATGAAGGATGTGGGAGTCATGAAAAAACATAATTGCAAAGGTGTGCAGATTTCTCTTCCACTACAAGAGGGTAAGGCCTTAATTATCAGAGAGACCAAAGTGCATAAGATCACCATTTCTCTGAATGGCAATTTGTTGAGACTTTTATTGATTGCATTGTTTTCCATGTGGCATCTTGGGAGGGCCATATGTGGCATTTGTGGAGATGCCTTTCTCCCTTTGTAGCACCTTATTGGAGGTTACATTAATATAGTGTAAATTACTTTTTTATTATTTATTTATGAAATTGGATTATAGATTTGAACAAAATTTAAATTAGTTTTTCATTATTTTATTGTAAAAAAATTGTCATTTTATCTCTTTTATCAAAGTTAATGTTTAATTATTTTATTGTGTGGTAATGTATCTAGGAAGCATAATATGGGATATTTAGGAAGATATCCATATTATAAAGAATCTTCTTTAACTAAAAAACTATTGGATAAAATTAATTTTGTTGTAAAATGAATGTTTTCTCCAATTTGATAAGAATTCAATATAACTAAATAAGTATGAGCAGAGTTTTTCTTAATGATCCCAGTTTAGTTTAACCTTTAGGTATGAATAGAGTTTCACAATGATCCAAGTTTAGTGTATAGTGGAAGGATGTCTTTATGGGTTTTGTCCAATTCGAAATTGATGCAGATCTTCAAAATCTTGATCAAATAAGAACTCTAAATTCCTATATCATTGAATTGTAATAATGAGAAATAATGAGAAAATAGCCTATTATAAGGTTACAATTGAGAGAGCTCCTAATGACACCTATATTAACTAAAAAACATTCCTATAAAATTTAAGGTGTTTGACTTTATCCAACTAAAATCAATTCTTTAATTTGTTTAACCTCATCCAACTAAAGTCAATTATTTAATTTTGTTTATTTTTTTCCAACTAAATATAACTTTTTAATTTATTCAACTTCATAAATGTTGATGAAAGTGATTTTTTAATTATTTTATGTATGTGAGTTAATATGTGGACAAATTCAATTTTTAAAGTGAGTTTAAATTTTTTACAAGACAAAGTTATGCCTTCATGCATTCATTTTTTTTCAAAATTTTAATGATTTGTCCTGTCTTAAAATGAGCCAAGCCCTCTAAAAGCAAAGTTTAGTGGTTAATTTTTTGGCTTGGAAGGTCACTTCAGGTTGATAGCTAAGAATTGGGCAGGATGCTATATTATGTTGTGGAGATAGTGTTTTTCTCTTGGAGAAATTTTTCATACAACTCTAGGAGCTTGGGTTCTGCACTCTTAATAGAGTTGGAGATGCTATTAATACAAGTATATGCTATCAAGGGTGATTTACCACTTTTGATCTACAACTCGAGGGAAGGTGACATTTGCATTGGGATCACTATACATCTTAATTGTGTAAATGCCATGTCTGCATATCGGATTTCGAAGATGAACTAGTATGGACATCTAACAATGTTAGGGGTGCCTATGCAGAAAAATTTGGATATCAAGCTCTATAGGAATTAGGAGAACATCCAAATCTATGGTGGTACAAAAATATCTGGAAAATTAGGTGTCTATTGAAAGGCATTTTTTTTTTTTTGGTTTAGCTTTGAAGGGAAAATTATTGACTTGGGACAGGTTACAACTACACAATAAGCATGGACCTGGACGTCTCTACCTATGCAAATATGATGATGAAACTAATCATCATTTGTTATTGGGTTGTAGCTTCTCCCATCATGTAGCATTCCCTAGCCCAGTTGAGGTCCATTACATGCGGAAATACTCACAATGTTAAAAAAAAATCTGCTAACTAATTTCTTGTAGCTTATCAACTATGAAATACACATAGATTTAACTATTATCTAAATGTATCTACAACATGCTAAAATTGACATGAATGCAACTTAAATAAATCAACACAACAACATATCATCTTTCTTAAACACAAAGTTAATATACACCAATTTAAGTCATAAATACAACACATAAACATATAGCATACTTATCTTTTAATTGAATTGTGCAACTAACTACTTTCCACCCAACTATAGACTTGTTGTTCTAAATATAAACAAAAATTCACCACCGAGATGGGGCTATCAATCCACAAAAGAGGGTGGTCTCTCACTTTTCACTCACAACTCAAAAAACCCACAACCCATTGGTATTCTCCTACAACTATCCCAATTTTCCACTAGCTCCCTTCTTCTCAACCTGCCCAACCCAAGGAATGTACCTCTTCATTGATCTCGGTCCCTTGAGCATCCCATTCATTTATTAGGGTCTCTCTGGCACATGTAACCAGGAATATCTCTACTCAGAACTCACTGCTAGGAAAAAATACCAGCAAACAACAACACACACTTGTTGTTACAGTGCAACTCACACATGAGTTCACTCTTCAGGCCTGACAACTTAGCTCTTCAATATTTTCTCCAAATATGCTCCAATGTGGTCTAGAATTCTCCCTCCATGGTTGCTCCAACTCCAAGCTCTTCTTCCCTGCTCTCTACTTGTTGTTAATCCAAAAACATGATTTTCTAAAACTGTTGTAACTTCCCACACAAAGTTTTCTCCTTTGGCTTGATTTCTTAACTTACACACTTTCCCAAACTGATTGTACTCAACCCCCATGCTCCTAATAACTATGGGATGTGACTTCTCACACCTACTCTCTTACATGCATTGAATGATTGGCTTTAGGAACACTCAATAACAAGATAGAAGGTTCAAATGCCAATAGAAAATTTAGGAAGTGGGTTGAATTAATAGACATGGGTAATTTCCCATGGGACCCCTCTTAGACATTCTCTTAGACCCTACCCTCTCTTGTGGATTAATTCATCCCCCATCTTTGTCCATGTCCCCTTAGCAACTAACATAACATTTTATTATTAAAACTTAGAAATACATTTTGCATATTACATCACATGATCGTAGCCACACATGATATCTACATTAAGCATTAATTAAACTGGGGATTATAGTGGGGATGTTACATTCCCATCCCCTACAATTATGCATCATCCACTATGTCGATATACATATATATACAAATTTACATCACAATGAATAAAGAAATAATATTTTTCAATTTTACAACTCCAGCAACAGTTCCAACCAAAATATCATGTTTCTCTCAACCCACTGACCCAAGGAATGTACCCCCTTCACTGCTCTCATTCAATTAGGTTGTACCATTATTTTATCAAGTCCCTAACGTAGGTTGGCTAGGAATCTGAGATGTGGCTCCGAAACTCTAGTTGCTCAAAATGGAGTCTTGCATTCTTATATTTTGTTTTCTTCAAAATTGACAAAAAATTGTGAGTATTTGTCCTGCATTTTTCTTCATGCTCCCATGTTGCGTCTTCAAGACCGTAGCAGGTCCATTGAACATTTATCAATCCCATGGATTTTTTCTTGGCCACTTTTGTTTATTAATTGGGTCTAGTTTTCATTGATGTCAACCCTTGAAGAAAGTCCGGTAGCGAATTTTGGTAGCACAAAGGTTTGGGTAATGGACCCAAGTTTGTTTGATGTATAATGGTATGAGTTTTGATATATTTGCAGGTAATATTATTCTATATGGATAGTACATGTCATGTCATTTCTGGTGGTATGTGGAACGTCACATAACTCCTCACAGTTTGAGAGTTATGACCTTATGAAGTTGGAGGACCCTCATATGTTGGCTTGAAGCCCCAAAAGGTCAAAGAAATCAAAGTGCTTGCAAAGAAGAAAATATTTAAATAATAAAGTGAAGTGACAAAGTCAAAGAGGATTATTTAAATAATAAAGTGAAGTGACAAATTCAAAGAGGATTATTTAAATAATAAAGTGAAGTGGCAAAGTCAAAGAGGATTATTTAAATAATAAAGTGAAGTGACAAAGTCAACGAGGATTATTTAAATAATAAAGTAAATGGAGAACTTTCTAATTATGGAAAGTGGTTATAAGAAGGTTAACCCTAAAATGAGGAAAATGGGTTAAGTAGTCAAGTGGCTATTGGATATATGGACATGTGGAAAATTGGGCAAAGTTGGACATAGGTGACTATGTAGACAAAGTGGCTATGTGGACAAAGTGGTCTAGAAGATGCTTCTAAGGAAGCTACATGAAAGTATAAATAAGAGGCAAGGCTCTCTCATTTCAATCACACTTGAGCATATTGAATATTTGTATGTGACTAAGGTAACCAAAGGATATCTAAGTCGAATTTCAGAGGGAAGGTGAAGTAAAGAAGCCGAAATTCAAAGGAGGATAAATTCTTTTGATGATGCTTTCTAAGGTATGTTATTTACATGTCATCTCACCATTTTTGCAATAACTTTTTTTCTAGAATGATTCAGACCGTGAAATTGGGAGGACATTGTGGAAACATATCCAAGTAGTTGTGGTACACATTTCAACTTGTGAATCATTGTATTTTTGGATTTACACTCTGTGGAAAATAGAGTTTGTGGCTAGTCCTAAAACTAGTCTAAAACAGGTGTTTCGGGTAAAAATGTTATAGCTTCTTCATAACAGATCCAAATTCAGTAAGACCAAATGTGTTGGTTAGAGTACAGTCTGTAGTATTATTTGTATAATTTTCAGATCCATGCAACAAATATTCCAAGTAGGGCATGCTCTACAAGTTCGCTCTCTAGAATAAGCCAAAATTCAACAAGGTATGCCATTTTTTCTATAACTCCTTTTCTGAGAGGTTGCAAATAGTGACACCTTGAGGATTTGCATAAAACACACTGAAGAACATTGTGTACTCTTTTCAGATCTTTATTCATTACAGGTACATAGTTATGATTATTTCAAGTTAGGGTTGTTGACTAATCTAAAACTAGTCATGTGAGACTAAAGTAAAGTTTGATGAAAATGCCAATCTCTTGTTGTTAAAGTTAAGGAAGGTTTGAAGGTATGCGATCATATACACCAGGTCTATTAAAGAGTTACAAATCATATTTGGATGATGAAATTGATGAGGGATTTTGGTTGAGGTTGAGGTACAGGTTGGTGCGTGGTTGATATACTTGTTTAGGGTACAGGTTGATTACAAATTGAGGTACAGGTTGATGCATGGTTGATGCATGGTTCAGGTTATTGGTACAAGTTGTTTGGTGCAGGTTGATTGGTACAATTTTACATCATTATATCTCATAGTGATAGTGTGACAGTGGTTCCATCATTCTACTTATACATCGTGGCAGTTGGATGGGGAAAGGACAAGTGGTTGTAGCCACCTTCCGGTTGTAGCCGGAGAACATAGGGGGTTGTAGCCTCCTTCTTGTTATATCCAGAGAATTAGGGAATTGGAGCTTCCCTCAGGTTGTAGCTTGAGAAACTAGGGAGTTAGAGCCTCCTTCCAATTGCAGCTGGAAAACAAAGGAAGTTGGTGCTTCCAATGAATGTAATTCTTCAAGACATATAAGAAAAAACATTATGTGGTTTTCTCTCGCTTTGGGTTTCCACATAAAAACATTGGTGTACTGTGTATGTGTATGATTGTTCATTTGTTCATTATTTATTTACTATGCAAATATTGGATGATAATTCTACATTGATATAACACTTTCATTATATGGTTAAAAAGGATTAGATTTCTCTAATATTGATTCACCCCCCTGTTAGGACCACACAATGTACCTTTTTGCCCATACTTTTTGCCACTATTACACTCTTGATCACTCACATTTAAACTCATATTATCATTTTATCTCATCTTTCCAAAGGTATATAATGTCTCTTCTCTTTACTATACGTTTAATCTGTTTTGCATATAATTTCACACAGCTCTCGTACTTAACCATTGATTAGAAATGTATAAGTGCTGAAACACAGAAGCTGTTACACAGTCCATGGTCAACGATGCTGAAACACAGAAGCTGTTACACAGTCTATGGTCGACGATGCTGAAACACAGAAGCTGTTACACAGTCCATGGTCGACGATGCTGAAACACACAAGTTGTTACACAGTCCATGGTCGACGATGCTGAAACACACAAGTTGTTACACAGTCCATGGTCGACGATGTTGAAACATAGAAGCTGCTACACAGTCCATGGTCGACGATGCTGAAACATAGAGGCTGTTACACAGTCTACGGTCAACGATGCTGAAACATAAAGGAAGCCGTTACAGTCCGTGGTCAACAACAACTCACACAGATTGACTACAACAGCCGCACCATAAGCTAAGCACCAACCATCGTTGTTACCTGAGAGGGGCTGAACAGTCAGAGCACAAATCTCGTGGCTGAAACAGCCCGCGATTTGCGATGCTGAAACAGCATGCAACAACAACAACGAGAAAGAACTGTTACTCCAGCCGTAACCACAACACCTCATTCAACACTTGTAATAGCATTCTATTGCGGGAGACTAGGACATCCTATTCCTATTTAGAAAGTCGATCGGACTAAGAATAGGACTCAGATATACCTCTATAATTTTTGATCAATTGTATCGAAGGGATTCTCTCTTTAAATAAGAGGAAATCATCATTCGAAGGGGACCAGTTTATGTACTAAGAAAGTTTTAGATAGAAGGACGTACTTCATTTCCAGATTGTACTATGATACATTGATAGATGAATAGAAGACTGTTTTGAACATCCTTCTCTAGCCTTTTCGTTTCAGGGGAATCTTGTGAGAAGGGAGGGCCCACCTTCTTCACAAGATTCACCCGTTAGTTTTATAGTGTGTTAGTGTGATTTCTGTTTATGCCTTGATTAACTGTTGTCTTGCTGAAACACTACTTTTAATGAATTCTGCTTTGCTAAAACACTACTGAACTCTGTCTTGGTAAGAACTTTGCTTTATTGAATGTTACATTGTTTTCACGAAGTTCATAATCATTTTAATTAGCAATCTTGTGTGATGAATTTATGAGGTTTGCTAACCAGAGACTAGAGCTAAAGGTTCCTGCTTAATGGAAGGGATTAAGGGTTCTGTTCTCTGTTAGAAGTAATCAGCTTTCAATTATTTTCCCTGAGTGTACCAATCAGAGACTAGAACTAAAGGTTCCTGCTTAATGGAAGGGATTAAGGGTTCTGTTCTCTGTTAGAAGTAATCAACTTTCAATTATTTTCCCTGAGTGTACCGATCAGAGACTAGAACTAAAGGTTCCTGCTTAATGGAAGGGATTAAGGGTTCTGTTCTTTGTTAGAAGTAATCAACTTTCAATTATTTTCCCTGAGTGTACCAATCAGAGACTAGAACTAAAGGTTCCTGCTTAATGGAAGGGATTAAGGGTTCTGTTCTCTGTTAGAAATCATCAGCTTTCAATTATTTCCATGAGTGTGCTAATCAGAGACTGGTACTAAAGGTTCCTGGTTAATGGAAGGGATTAAGGGTCCTATTCTCTGTTAGATAGAGTGAGCTTTCTATGCATTAATGCTTTCATGAAAGTGTGTTAATCAGAAACAAGTTGCTGGAGTTCCTACTTGGGAATAGGGTCATGTTCTCTGGTTACAGAATAGTTGTTCTTTCCTGCTGTAGTTTTTATTTTAATGTAATCCAGGATTCTTTAGATTAATCATCTCTTTAAGCTTTGCAATAGGTAGGTTTCTTTCCTGTAATTCAAGTCAGAACTTCAGTTTATTCAAGGCAAGTGTGATTAATATAGTTTCCTTTACTACAAATCTAGGTTTCTTTTGGAATTGAGCATACATAGTGCGTGGTTACCTTTGAAATAACAGACTTCCCTGGGTTGACAATTTATGTAGCACTTGATTGTTTAATTTAATTGAGCAATTATAGTGACCAACATTTTGGCGCCGTTGCCGGGGAAGGTAATTATAGATTTCAAAAGCACTTATGATTTTTCAGATACAAAGATTGCATGAAAGGACACGGAAACCCCAAAGACACTGACCCTACAGGTGGCAAGGGAAAAGGAAAAGGAGGAAGAAAGACTTACATCGACGAGATCATATCAAAGTCTGAATCTGCTGTTCAACAACCAAACCTTCGGAAGCAAAAGTCCCAGCCTTCATTTCAAGCAAACTTTGAAACAGGGAAAGAAGTCTGGAGTTTTGAGACAGTCCAGAAGCCAGCAGGAGACATTGAGGACAGAGCAAGCACAGCAGGGGAGCAGACAGAAGAAAACATGGATGAGTACAATGAATAATTGCATCATGAAGAACAGGCAGGTCATGAAAGAGAGGTAAATGATGAAAACTCTTTCTCTACATTAGGATTTCCTATTGGCGATCTTCCTAGAGGAGTAGCCCCCATGAAAAACATTCCACTCTCAGCACTACCTAATTTTCATGGTTTATCTTCAGAGGATCCTGATGAATTTCTTTTTGAGTTTGATATATTATGCATAAGTTATGATTACGTTTCTAATGCTCAAAAATTAAAGTTATTTCCAGCAACACTAAAAGGGAATGCGCTAAGATGGTTTATGAGTCTTGGAGGCCATGTAATCACAACATGGGACCAAATGAAACAGAAATTCCTGAACAAATACCAGGACTACTGCTGAACAAGAGAAAAGAGGGAGGAGCTAATTAAGATGATGCAGAAAGAGGATGAGAATCTAGAGGACTTTGTAGAAAGGCTACAGTATAATCTACAAAGATCCAGTCACCCCAATGTAAGTAAATATATTCTCAAAACTATAGTATTAAAAGGAGTAAGGGATGACTGTCTAGATATGCTGAATATGCTTGGAAAAGGAGACATATCTAAGGAATCATACAATGAAATTGTTAATTTATGCAAAAGATGTTCAAGAGGAGCTTCAAGAAATAGATCAAACAGCAGGGACACCACATTTTCAAGAGTCCAAAAATCAGCCAGTGTGGGAGAAACAAGAGCCGAGATAGGTAATTTACTTGAAGGTTTTAAAACTGAAATGTTAAGCTCTTTTGCCTCACAAATTGACACCCTGCAGATTAAGAAAAAGCAAGCAGAAGCAGAAGCAACCCTGTCCATCTTTTGTCCTCAATGCAGATACAAGCACCCACGAAGAGAATGTCCATTGGACAAAAAGCCAATCTGCACCATTTGTGATAAAGATCATGATACCCAACAATGTCCATCTTTACCAGGGATCAAGGCAGCATTACAACCAACGGACGAAGAAGCTGAAGCGGTCTATCTGTTGACACAAAGAAGGCAATGGCAACCACGAGGACGAGGTATGAATCCTAACATGCCATTTTCATCTTCTAATCGTTGGAATAATTATCCTTCTTTCAATCAAATGAGTTACCCCCCCTATAATCAAATGCAATACACTAATCAAATGAATTACCCACCCATGCAACAAACTTACCCACCCATGCAACAAACTAACCCACCCTTTGTTGATCCATCAATGTGGACTCCCTGGCCTCCACAACAACAACAATCATATCAGAACCAATGGAATCAAAATTGGAGAGGTCAATAACCCCCCTTCCAAAATCAATTACCTCAATCACAATTCCTACAACCACTCTCCTTACTAGCAAGTACTCCTCCAAAAAATCAAACGATGAGACCCCAACTACCTGTACAACCTAACCCTAACCCAAATAATAAAGCTGTGCAGTGCATTGATATTTATAACCAGCCTACACTCTCTCTTCTCCCTGTGCAATGCAACGATATTCATTTACGGTCTGGGAGAATAGTGGAACCCACCATAGCTGATATTACCTCTTCTGATAAAGAGGAAACAAAAAAGCATGATGTACCTGAAGAGGTAAAATCATCCTCTAACAATGTTGCTGAAACAACAAAACCACCATTTCCTGAGCGTTTAACCTTAACTAAAACGCTTGAGCCACCAGCCTTCAATCTTCTAGGGGAAATAAAAAAATTATATGTTAAAATTCCTCTACTGCAAGCACTCCGAGACGTACCAATCTATGCCAGGACGATGCGAGACATATGTGTTAAAAAGCCTGGTAGGAAAATCAAGGATCCCCTTACAGTCCATGTTATGGGAGACTTGTCTGCACTAATGTCAGGTAAAGCTCCCCCAGTTAAATATGGTTATCCCGGCCACCCTATCGTTTCCGTACAAGTTGGAAAAATGATAATCCCTCGAGTTCTGGTAGACTTGGGTGCCGCTATCAATATCATGACTCTGGAAACCTTACAACTGCTACAACTGCAAAATGAACTCAGAGACACCCCAACTATCCTAGAATTGGCTGACCGATCCACAATTAAACCAGAAGGAGTCATTGAAGACCTCAGTATCTCTATAGAATCCTGGAATTACCCAGCTGACTTTGTGGTACTACAACCCAAAACAAAGTTGGGGGGCCACCCTCTAATTTTGGGTAGACCTTGGCTAGCCACAACAGATGCTTTTATCAGCTATAGATCAGGTTCAATGACAATTTCAAATGGTTATGAAACTAAACAGCTTACCCTTTACCCTCATGCTACACCCCTGATTAATAATGATAATTCGGTATGGGTAGATTTTGATGATCAACCTACTCAACCCCTTTTGACTATCAGACAAGCTCTAAGATTGAAAGACTCCACCGAGGATGAAGTGATTAATAATTTTATTTGTGAACCCTCCTCTGTGACCCCAGAAAATCATAATCAACTAACTTCATTGTTGGAGTCTGATAATCAAGAAAAAATCAACCCGAAAAGCCCACCTCAAACATATACCACCATCTCCTCTAAAAGCATACCAGTAGAAATTGAACCTGGCAAAACACTAAACATAAACCCTAATCTGACAGATGCTGAAACACAACAATTAATGAAGTTACTTCTGGAAAATAAAGAAGCATTCACATGGGATTACACAGATATGAAAGGAATCTCTCCTGAATTATGTACTCATCAAATATATATTAAGGAAGATTGTCGGCCAATCTGCCAATCTCAACGACAAATGAACCCTAATTTAAGAGAAATACTCAAAGAAGAACTTCAAAAATTGCTCAACGCAGGGTTTATTTATCCTATATCAGACAGTGAATGGGTTTCCCCATTGGTAATAGTCCCTAAGAAAAACGAGAAATGGAGAGTATGTGTGGATTATAGAGCTTTAAATAAAGCCACTCAAAAAGACCACTTTCCATTACCATTCATTGATCAGGTGTTAGATAATTTGTCAGGGAAGAATTTTTTCTCATTTTTAGATGGCTTCAGTGGGTATAACCAGATCAAAATTGCACCTCAAGATCAAGATAAAACCACTTTTACTAGCCCTTGGGGAACCTTTGCTTATAGAGTCCTTCCATTTGGACTATGTAATGCACCAACAACCTTCCAAAGAGCAGTTTTAGGAATCTTTTCTGATATGCTTAATGACTCTATGGAAATTTTTATGGATGAATTTACTCCTTATGGTGTTTCCTTTCAAGAAGCACTACAAAACCTTGAGAAAGTACTCAAACGATGCATACAAGCCCAACTCTCCTTAAGTACAGAAAAATGTCATATGATGATGAGTGAAGGAATAGTGTTTGGACATTTTATTTCATCTCAAGGAATTCAGGTAGACCCATCCAAGATACAAGTCATTAAGGATCTTCCTACTCCCAAAACCCAAACAGAGGTAAGAAGTTTTCTAGGACATGCTGGATACTACAGAAGATTTATCAAGAATTTTTCCAAAATGGCTTCTCCCCTGTTTGTATTACTGATGAAAAATGCTGAATTCAAATGGACTAATTCTTGCCAGGAAGCATTTAACACACTTAAACATCAGTTATCTACAGCTCCTATTCTTAGAGGACCTGATTAGACACCTCCCTTTCATATATCCTCCGATGCTTCAGATACTGCAATAGGAGCTGTCTTGGGACAAGAAGAGAATCATCTCCCTTATGCTATCTATTTCATCAGCAAGAATATGACCCCCGCTGAACACAATTATACAATCACCAAGAAGGAATTCTTAGCAGTTATCTATGCAATTAATAAATTTAGACATTACAATACTGGCTATTCTACTTTTGTCCATACTGATCACTCAGCGATCAAATACTTAATGAAAAAACCTATCACAAATGCTAGAGTCACCAGATGGCTACTATTATTGCAAGAATTTGATATTACAATTGTAGATAGACCAGGAAAAGAGAATGTAGTTGCTGATTTCCTTTCCCGATTGACACCTGATGATGATACCCCAGTAGATGATTCCTTTCCTGATGAATATTTATTTGCAGTTTTTGCCCACTCATCTTGGTATGCAAACATTGCTAACTACTTGGTTGCAGGGAAGTTACCACCACACCTATCCCACCGAGAGAAAAGAAGTATCATTCATCAAAGTGCTCGGTATAATTGGATAAGTGGGTGTCTTTTCCATACAGGAGCTGATCAAGAAATCCGAAAGTGTATTAGAGAGGATGAGGTGTATGATCTACTAAAAGCTTGTCATGATGGCCCTTGTGGAGGGCATTTTGCTTATAAGAGAACAACTCATAAAATTCTCAGGATGGGGTACTATTGGCCCTCACTCTTCAAAGATGCAAAGAAATATGTCTGGGCCTGTGATAGCTGCCAAAGAGTAGGCCAACCTAATCATAGAGATGAAATTCCATTAAACCCCCAAATAATACTTGAACCATTTGAAAGATGGGCCTTAGATTTTGTAGGGCCCATCAACCCTCCATCCAATCAAAAAGTTTACATAGTGGTCTGCACAGATTACATGACTAAATGGGTGGAAGCCAAAGCACTCCACAGAGCGACCGAAGAAGCAGTTATAAATTTCTTATTTAAAGACATCTTCATCAGATTTGGAGTGCCAAGAGAATTAGTTACAGATGGGGGACCTCCTTTCACTTCTCATGGTTTCAAAGCCACCCTTCAAGAATATCATATCCAGCATAGAATGACTACAACATACCACCCCCAAGCCAATGGACAAGTGGAAAGCACAAACAAAGTAATAGAAGCCATTCTCACAAAAACAGTGAAGGAAAATAGAAAGGACTGGTCCTACAGGCTCCCTGAAGCATTATGGGCCTACAGAACTACCTGGAGAAATACTACAGGATTCTCTCCCTATGAATTAGTCTATGGAAAGAGTGTTGTCTTTCCTGTGGAATTTGAAATAAAAACCTTAAGGACTGCCTTAGCTGTCAACCTTGATTTGACCGATGCACAGACAGCCAGGTTGCAACAACTTAATGAATTGGAGGAGAAAAGACTAGATGCCATTCAACAGACAACCATAATCCAATAGCAAAGAGCAAAATGGCATGACAAAACTATAAAAAACAAGCAGTTCCAAAAATGTAATTGGGCCCTACTGTATGACTCTTAGTTCAAGAAATTTCAAGGGAAACTACGTATAAGATGGCTTGGACCTTACGAAGTAGATACTGTTTTCTCCAATGGAACAGTAAGGCTCCTCACAATCGATGACTCCAAAACACCGTTACTTGTAAATGGTCATCGGCTCCGTCTGTACCAGCGCCCTATTTCCAAAGAATATTTTAAGGCCACATGCATGGAAGACTCCCATTACCTCTTCTTAGAGGGGGTTTCTACCCCTCAATGAAATTAATTCTTTTAAGTTAATTTCTTTAGTATTAGATTAGATTTTATTTACTAATAATCCCTGTCAAGAAATACCATGTTAGAATCGACTTTTGCAGATTTTCGATCGAAGCACATGCCACTAGGAAAGGACGATCCTACTTCAAAGAGACAAGCTTTCCCGATGCTAAAACACCACTGTTCAGCACTTTTGACTTTCCTCTGTTGCTGAAACACCGCTACCACCAACCCCACACCCTTTTTCCCCCATCACCGTTCAGCAACCTTTTACCACTTTCCCCCATTTTCTCATAGATGAAACAACACCGTCCAACAATTGTTTCACCTTTTCCTTTCTCTTGCTGAAACACCATTGTCAACAACTTTTCATCACTTTCCCCATTGCTGAAACACCATTCACAACAACTTTTCGCCTTCTCCCTATTGCCAAAACACTACAGTCCGACAATTCTTCACTTCCTTCAGCGACGAAACAACACCGTCCAACAATTGTTTCACCCCATTTTTCCAGTTGTTGAAGCACCATTGTTCAACACTTCTTCACATTTTCTCATCACTGAAACAACACCGTCCAGCAATTGTTTCACTTCATTCTTTTCTATTGCTGAAACACCACCTTTTCAACATCATCTGTCAGCAAGCTTTTATGCTGTCATACTATAGTTCATCCTTCCAGTCAGCAAATCCTTGATACAATTCATCTAATAGATCAAAATTCTCTGCCACGACCACTGCAGGATTACCATGGACATGCATGATATTTTGTTTGCAGAACGAATCAAAAGGTAAGGCAAGGTATGCAAATTTTATGTAATACAGTTAATCTATAGTTAATGAGAAGATTCTAAATCATTATGACCACTCGAGTGCAATCATTATGAGCCATACTTGATGGGAAGGGAGGACACATCAAACCTTCTATACCATCATTTCACATGAATTCACCAATGCCATTCCTATTTCACTACCCCTTCGCGTATTTTACCACCATTTTGCATATCATCGCTTGGAAAACTCACTCTGCGCAGAAGTTGTTACTCAAACTCTTTGACAGCGTATTTTACCAAGCTGGTAGCTATGGGAGGCTCTGTTATACGGAACGAACCCGCCACGACAGTGTTGTGAGAACATTATCCAGTAGCTTATCAAATCTTTCAGTAGGCAGGATGGATTAGTTATTTTCAGAGACTCCAGGGGTATAATGAACAATAGGTTCTGCAATTCGCTCAAAACCTTCAAGAAGACCATTCTATTGTCCAAGGGGTCCAAATTTCAGTAACAGAAGAAGATATAGCACAGGTCTCAGGCCTTCCTACCGATGGCATTTGCATGTTCAGCCGTAAATATATCATTCAGAATGCCCAGCAGAACTTCTTCTTGCCAGAAGAACGAATTGAATTTAAAGGCCGGGGTGTTCAACTCAGCTCGTTGCCGCCCCCATGGCTAGAAGTTGCAAGGTTTGTCAAACATTACCTGAACTACGAAGGCCGATACTAGGTAGTTTACCAGCACGATTTTCTTCTGTTATCTCATTTACGGCATAATAGACAGGTGAATATTCCTTATTATTTGCTGGGTTGTCTGAAAAATATGGCGCATTACTGTAGAAAGACTAAAGATCCCACCCTTTCACTCACCCATCACTGTCTCGTCCAACTGCTTATCCAAAGGGGGTTTTCCCAACAAAACCTTCCACTCAACAACCCACCCATAAACCCCCAAGAAGCTGCTGAAATTCCTGAAAACCTCCAGGAGCAGCAACCCCAAAACCCTCCAGAATATCCAGAAGTACCCAACAGCCCGCCCATAGAACCAATCAGCCCAATTAATCCCCCTACCATACCAAGCCCGCCTCATACCTTACTAGAATCATCCACTCCCGCCCTTCATATTCTCAACGATGATTCTGAGCCAGACAATTCCCCCTGCCCCATCATTGAGGAAAGACCCTCATGAAAACGAAAGAAAATTCCCTTCTTTCCACCCTTCTTACGAAGAAAGCGAACAAGGGCCTCAACAAGGCCAACCATTATTGCCACTACCCTAGACCCTCAACCCATCCGACTGATACCCCGTACATCGCCAACCTCCCAAATTCCGGAATCTTTGCCTATTCCACCCACGGGCACTAAAACACAAGATCCAGATGCCCAGGGTGTTGCGACATCATCTGTCTCAAATAAAGTAGCTAAAACAAAATAACTAGCTACCCATTCCATAGCTGAAACACAAGAATCAGCTACCCATTCCATAGCTGAAATACAAGAACCAGCTACCCATTCTGTAGCTGAAACACAAGAACCAGCTACCCATTCTGTAGCTGAAACACAAGAACCAGCTACCCTTCCAGTGGTTGAAACACAAGAACCAGCTATAGCTACCACACAAGAACCAGCTACAGCTGAAACACAAGAACCAGCTGCTGATACTGATGCTGAGATACAGGAATCAGAAGTCCAGGGTGCTGCAACGTTACTTTCCTTACATCAAGAAGCTGAAACACAAGTGTTCGACAACACAAGTATTCCAACAGAGGACGAACACCTTCAGTAACCACTCACATAACCAGATCAAAGATCAACACACCGATGTTTTCACGTGGTAAAACCCCTACGGGGAAACATCCACGGCCCCAGCCAACGTGGCCACTTGGAGCAGTTTATTAATGCAAAGAAAAAGATTACAGAGAGATTTTACAAGAGATTTTCTCACAATTGATCATCGGCAAATGACCCTCCATGCTCTTTAAATAGAGATCATGGACCAATGGGGTGTTAAGC
This sequence comes from Picea engelmannii, assembly GCA_009831015.1. Taxonomy (NCBI): domain Eukaryota; kingdom Viridiplantae; phylum Streptophyta; class Pinopsida; order Pinales; family Pinaceae; genus Picea; species Picea engelmannii. Next base: position 151,081 of record ML809377.1, read on the forward strand.
CACGGATCAATGGCCGTTAAGATCGAGGAGAGTATGAACCGTCGGATCACTCTATGTCGGGAACATATCGTGACCGTCGGATTGCCTAACTACAAATGCATACTAATGCATACTAAAGAAAAACACTTTTACCTAACGACATATTAGAGCAAGTAGATCTTAACTAACTCCTAAGTGTCTAAAT